>JAODAL010046198.1:0-31171 GCA_025379985.1 Phyllomedusa bahiana | reverse complement strand
TTTTGTGGTGAAAGCATTTTTAAATAGTAAGAAAAAACTATTCTTGTGAGCACCTGGGGGTTTGTTGGGATCATCACTTTTGGGGGAAGAATCAGTGCAAAAGTCATTTTTTTGCTTTCAAGATGATAAAAATACCAACGGTTCCTATTATATGTCAACAGTATCCACGGGGGACTGAAAAAGGGAAATAACCATTAGAAAGGGACCAGTAGACTTAGGTATGATACAATGAATGAAGAGGTATTCTGTATAGTTCAAACCTTCATGAAAAAGACAACCTTTTTTTTAAACGGGCAGCATATTTTTTCCCCTTACATTTTGTTTGGGTTATAGGTTGCTGAGAAAACTTACTCCAATACCAGTACCTCTTCATTCACAGTATTATAGTACTGTATCATTGTCACTATTCTTTCAACAAATTAAATTTTTCCAGACTTTCATAGAATGAAAGTGAAAGAAGGAAACAGGAGAGTTCTTTAGAGAAGAAGAAAGTGTGACATAACAAACAGATGTAGCCTTTTAAC
Organism: Phyllomedusa bahiana; assembly: GCA_025379985.1. Lineage (NCBI taxonomy): Eukaryota > Metazoa > Chordata > Amphibia > Anura > Hylidae > Phyllomedusa > Phyllomedusa bahiana. Next base: position 30,647 of record JAODAL010046198.1, on the reverse strand, counting down.
GATGAGAGAAAAATAACGGCTTAGGATTTAAAAAGATTCAAAAAAAGGGGAACCCCCAAGTTTCTGTTATGTGCAGCTGAAGAGATCAGATTTTGATTGACTTGTTGCTGAGGACTCTAAATTAGCCCCCGTGTGACAAACCTAAGAAATCTATATCATGGGAGAACACAATTGGTTATATGGGAACAGCAGTATACAGTAACTTGAAAATCAGTTTAAAAGCTTTATCCAACAAGTGGTTGATATCACCATGAGCTGTTCTCATCTTGAGTGTTGATGTCAATAAAACGGAATGTGATCCCTGAGGCCATTGATTGGCTACAGTGTACATAACCCCAAAGAAAAACAATGACCTGACTGACCAATGGAGTTTCAGTGATGTATTGGTGATGATTAAATAATTACCTATTTTGATATTACCTTTTTTTTCATCTGCTTCTCCTGTCAGGTTAAAAAAAAAGAAAGGAAAGTCTGTGTGAGGTTGTGGAGGATGGTATCCCCGATGTCCTCTATAGTGGCCTGAGTTACTGTCCTGTATGTGGGCCGGGCAAAGATAGTAGAACTTACTGAAAGGGTTACTCTGTTTAGTAAATGAGGTTGGAAAAGGTATAACTGGTATGCTGCAAGTTGCAAAGTCAAGTTAACCTTTGACAAACTTATGTTATTTGTGTACTTCTATGTTCTTTTTTCAGCAAGTTGATTTGAAAATATGCCCTTTGCAAGGGGAATTTTTGGGGCCCTTAAAATTAAAATAAAATGTTCAGGGCTACAACCATTTTGTTTTTCCCCTAGCAACCAAACAGAGACCTCTCCTTTTTTTCCGAGCCCATATGAAATGAAAGGGGCCTCTGAATTGGGTTCAATTGGAAACAAAGTGAGTTTTAGACCTAGGCACTTTTCATACATGTGGCCCTTAAACTGTGACTGTGGATCAAGGCCATCTTTTCCATTGAGCACACTAGGCAGTTGCCCGGGGCTATACAAGTATAGGGGCCCCAGGTGGTGTATGTATGTCCCAGGAATACAAGAAACATACTCTGGATCCTTTGGTTGGCTTTGCTTATTTAACTGTTTGTGTGTTTTTAGGACGTGCAAACAGTTAAAAACCATAGTGGAGAAGGGAGCCAAAGGCTCCCTGCGATGCCAAATCGTCTTATAGGCTGCCGGTGTCCAAGTATAAGTGGTGCGATAATATGGGTGTGCTTGGAGAGAGGAGGGAGGGGCAAGGCATGGTCAAGTATAATGTCATGTATTTTGGCAGGGTCCACTGCATTGCTATGACCAGGGGCCCATAATTCTGTTAAGACAGCTCTGCTGTGGATGTGCTGGTTTAAGAGATGGCAACATGCATTTTGCACATTTATTGGGGTGTTTGAAAGCAATTCCACTATAGGTTCTGACTTTGTGGACATAAGATTCTTTGGAGGCATACATTTAAAGGTAAACTGCAACTATCAAGCTTCCTGTTACCTATCTTTTGTATTTACAGCTTCCAAGCATACCATGTCTTTAAGACTGTTTTGTTCCCATCAAACTTGTTGTGCCACTCATTCTATGTTCTACAGTCAAGAGTTTGTACACTGTTGCGTGAAAGAAAAATAAGTATATTTAATTAGTAAAATCCTTTGTTTAACTATGAAATAAGTTACTTATTCTTCCAGGTCTGTATTTATTTTAGTAAGTATGCTTATTTTTGTGTCTCTAGCCCTAGGATATAAGTAAACCACCAAATAGCAGATTTTTTACTCAGAAATGTGTCCATCAAAGATCCACTTTTACAGACCAGCAAGGACGTTGTAAGAAACCTGTTATTACAAATTACAAATTCACCATAGTTTTAAATTCATTCTATGGTGGGGATGCATTTCACTTTAGCTGCCCACAATATAAAATGCCTTCAATTAATTTGAATGCTGGGATGATTGCTTCTAGTCTAGTGGGGTTGAGTATGGACTATTTACAGTAATAAAATTGGCTCAAAGCCATGATTAAGATCGCATAGATTGAAACGCATCATTTCAACCACCTGTCTTGTAATGTCCATTCTCTGTGGATTTTAATCGATTTTTGGATGAATAAAGCCTTTTGAAATATTCCAAGGAATTCAGACTATTTTGTCTTGAAACTCGGTACTAACCCTATTACACCCTTATCAAATAGACTGCCTACCTACAGTAGGTCTGACGCCCCGAAACGGGCGGCCCCACGCCAACACCTCCTATCAACAGCCTATATTACCCTATTCAATACAGGACAAATAACTGTGTTGTAGAAGGGATAATATAGAAAAAATACTTCAATATATACTATCTAGGTTACTTATAAACTTACATATACAGCAATAAATTAGATTCCAATTCCAACTTTTTTCTTTTTCTATGTAACAGAAAGGCATCAACTTATTATTCACTGACAAAAAGGTATAATGATTTTGAATGCGCCCCCTCAACCCTTGGGCCCCATAGCATGTGCTATGACTGCCATGGCTATAGTTATGCCATGCCATGTCTATATAATAATGTAAGCAGTTAAAGAGGGGGGTTCATAATTGCTGACTCTCTTCAATTGTGATTGTTGTATTTAGCTAATGAAACTGCTACTAGGCTACGATTGCTTGTAGGAGCTAATTAATCTAATAGTAATACAGGACACAAGAGGACTTTGTAACAACCTGCAAGACTGTCAACATAGCGAAGGCTGCTGTTTGTGGGGGTGTCCTAATATAGTCAATGTCTGTGTTGGGATTGAACGCAATCCATAGAGACACTGATTTACAGTGCAGTCCCAGCTCTCTTACTGCACTCCCTTTCTAATTAAAGAAGTCATTTCACAAATGGAAGTCCAGTATGTATTGTTTATGAGATCATTGCCAATAAACCGATTTATTGTGATATATTTTAAGGTGGGTTTAATTATTTCTACAACTGATATTGAATGATAGCAGCACTCTATATGCAGCATAAAGCACAGAGCTTGTATACAATCTGCCTATCTAGTTGAGATTTCAGCCATTGTATCCATCACTTGTTATTTTCCTTTCAGCTTGTCTGGTTATTCTGTGCTCGTTCTGCATCTAATGGTACCTAACCATCCATGTCCCTTCTCATGTCCCTGTCCTGCTTACATGTCTGTCACCGCTGTAGTGCGTGCATCGAGTGCCACCCTCTCATTCACACACTCTGTTCTCTGTTTCTATGAGCAAATTCACAGAAGTCATCTTAGAGAACAAAACGGTTCTTTCCCCTCCATTTTATATTAGAGTTGAAGCACTATAAATGTAGATATAAATGCAGATACATCTGGTGTGTCTTGACAATGCCATTTTCATGTGAATGACACGATTATTTTTCTCCAGCTAGTGTGACATTTAAAGAGCAAATCAGCCTACCTCCGAGCTTGTTAATACATAGAGGAAGCTCCTTCATAAAGTGCTTTCACATCCCTACCCTTTCCATCCATTGAGCTGAGACCCTACTTACCACCGCTGCTAGGTCTCCTCACAGGCCCCCAAACACCATTAATCAGCCGCAAAATAATAACTGCATTCTACTGCCATACCCCGATACAGCAACTCAATTAACCTTATGGCAGATTGTGCCACAGACCCACTAAACTAGTTTCCTCCTTGGGTATTTCTGATCCTATTATAAAGTGAATGTTGGATTTTTGAGCTTGATTCATATCAAGCCTGAAATAAAATGATGGAAAAATCACTTTTCAGGCGCCTACTAAGTATACTATGGTGTTATTAAGCAATACATAGATATAATGTAAACCAGGATTATACAGATGATGAATACAATTCTGTTTTAATTGTTTTTTTAGCTCTGACAAACAAACAGAAAAAAAGACAGCATTGAGTGAAATTGAGCTGAACATTGCCTTTTATAGCAGCTGCCTAATAAATCCCTTTGCTTCTATGTAGGTTAAATTGGATAAAGGTTTGACAAGGACATCTCTTTGTACGCTGGTCTATGAGGGACACTGTAAATGAATTAGATAAAATGAATGTAATTGCCTCCTTTACGTTGCTTAATAGCCCTATTAAAGGAGGATACACATGTTACAGGAAGCAACATTATCTTCAGCAGGTCCTTCAAGAGTTAATAGGGCTTATGTTAGTTCATGAGCAGCTCCCAGAGGATGAGAGATATTAAAAATGTTCCCTTTTGAAGGTGTGAGAATAACTGGACGTGAAGCTGGCTATATAGATTAAAAGAATGCTTTGAATATCAATGACATCAAATGCTTGGCTGGCTACAGGAGGGGCAGGTGAGGGGTATACAGAGATGTGGGGAACAGTCTGGCATAGTCCTCTCTTCCCAGCTGCTCCCACCAAGATGTCACATTTTAGGTGTTTCTGTTTGCTGGCATGAGGCAATAGAGCAGGTGGTGATGACAGTTAAATAACACCCATCTCTTTCCTGTCGCACACTAGGTTCAAGATGAAGTCATATTAGCCATGGAAAATAAGCTTTACACTTCGCCATCTTTCTACTTCACAGACTCCGTTAGTTTTTATGCATAAAATTCTGCATACAACAGCTTCCTTATGTATGTGCCTTTATCTGCACTACTCCACAGTGATATCATCTACACTACAGTGATATCATGATGTGTTACATATCTGAGGTCTAACAAAGGACAATATCTATCTATCTATCTATCTATCTATCTATCTATCTATCTAGCCTTCTACTGTGCTCATATCTGTCTGTCTGTCTATCTATCCTGCGTAATATCTATCTATCTATCTATCTATCTATCTATCTATCTATCTATCTGTCTGTCTGGCTATCTATCTAGCCTTCTACTGTGCTCATATCTGTCTGTCTGTCTATCTATCCTGCGCAATATCTATCTATCTATCTATCTATCTATCTATCTATCTATCTATCTATCTATCTCTCTATCTATCTATCTGTCAGGCTATCTATCTAGCCTTCTACTGTTCTTATGTCTGTCTGTCTATCTATCCTGTGCAATATCTATCTATCTATCTATCTATCTATCAATCCCTCTTTGTATCTATCTATCTTAATTCTATCTATCTATCTATCTATCTATCTATCTAGTCCTTCCTCTGTTGCTCTTTTAGCTGTCTGTCTGTCTATCTATCCTGCGCAATATCTATCTATCTATCTATCTATCTATCTATCTATCCTGTGCAATATCTATCTATCTATCTATCTATCTATCTATCTATCTATCTATCTATCTATCTATCTATCTATCTATCTATCTATCTACAGTTGAAACCAGAAGCTTATATACACTATATAAAAAGACACATATGCATGTTTTTCCTCACTATCTGACATGAGATCAGAATAAACCTTATCTGTTTTAGGTCAATTAGGATTACCAACAATATTTATATTTGCCAAATGCCAGAATAATGAGAGATAATTTTGAAGGCATTTTTTATTACCTTCTGTAAAGTCAAAAGTTTACATACACTAGGATTAGTACGCCTGAACACAAAAAACACAAAAGCTCTTTGGGACAGCCCATCTGATGATGTCATGTCTTTGGAAACTTCTTTTAATGCACACCAGAAACACACTGCTTCTGTCTGTAACCTCATGGGAAAGTCTAATGAAATCAGCCAAGATATTAGGAAGAGAATTGTGGACTTGCACAAGTCTGGATCATCCTTGGATGCTATTTCCAGATACCTGAAGGTGCCTCGTTCATCTGTACAAACAATTATGCACAAGTACAAACAAGAAGGGGATTTCCAGCCATCATACCACTCAGGAAGGAGACGTGTTCTGTGTCTCAGAGATGAATGTGCTTTGGTCCGGCAAGCGCAAATCAACTCAAGAACAAAAGTAAAAGACCTTTTGAAGATGCTGGCAGAAGCTGGTAAGATTGTGTCATTATCCACAGTGAAACGAGTACTGTATCAACATGAGCTGAAAGGCCACTCTGCCAGGAAGAAGTCATTACTCCCAATGAAGCATATAAAAGCCAGATTAATGTTTGCAAATGCACACAGGAACAAAGACCTACATTTTGGAGACATGTTCTGTGGTCTGACATAGCTAAATTTGAACTGTATGACCATAATCACCAGGAAAAAGGGAGAAGCTTGGAAACCTAAGAACACCATCCCAACTGTGAAACATGGGGGTGGTAGCATCGTGTTGTGGGGTTGTTCTGCTGCGGGACAGACTGGGGCACTTCACAAAATACATGGCATCATAAGGAAAGAAGATTATGTGGCAATACTGAAGCAACATCTCAAGACATTAGCCAGTAAGTTAAAGCTTGGGCAGAAATGGATCTTCCAAATGGACAATGACCCAAAGCATACTGCCAACTGGTTACAAAGTGGCTTAAGGATAACCAAGGCGATGTTTTGGAGTGGCCATCACAAAGCCCTAATCTCAATCCTATTAAAAATCTATAGGCAAAGCTGAAAATGCAGGTGTGAGCAAGGCGATCTACAGTTACACCAGAATTCCTACCAACTATTGGGAGAAGTTTGTGGAAGGAGATCCAAAACGCTTGACCCAAAGCTGCCAAACACTAATGAAATATATATAGACTTTTGACTTTGCAGAGAGTAATAAAAATGCCTTAAAAATTCCCTCCAGTTCAAATTTAACTTTGTCAAACCACAGGACATGTCTCCAAAAATGTAGGTCTTTGTTCCTGTGTGCACTTGCAAACATTAATCTGGCTTTAAATGTTTCTTTTGGAGTAATGGCTTTTTCCTGGCAGAGTGGCATTTCAGCCCATGTTGATTCAGTATTTATTTCACTGTGGATAATGACACAATCTTAACAGCTTCTGCCAGAATTTTCACAAGGTCTTTTGCTTTTGTTCTTGGGTTGATATGCACATGACGGACCAAAGCACATTCATCTCTGTGACACAGAATCTGTCTCCTTCCTGAGCGGTATGATGGCTGGACATCCCCTTCTTGTTTGTACTTGCGTATAACTGTATGTACAGATGAACGAGACACCTTCAGGTATCTGGAAATTGCACTCAAGGATGATCCAGACTTGTGCAAGTCCACAATTCTCTTCCTGATATCTTGGTTAATTTCTTTAGACTTTCCCATGATGTTACACATAGAAGCAGTGTGTTTCTGGTGTGCATTAAAAAAACATCCACAGGTGTGTCTCTAATTAGCCAGAAGCTTCCAAAGACATTACATCATCACATGGGCTGTCCCAAATAGTTTAAAGGCCTAGTAATCCTAGTGTATGTAAACTCCTGACTAGAGATGGGCGAATTTCTCAAAAATTCGATTCGCCAACTTCGGCGAATTTTCTGTCAAAATTAGTTCCGGTCCGAATTACTTCGGGACAAATCCCGTTACATAACAGCTATTTAGAGGCTGCACAGCGCCTGTATTGTGATGTAGAATGCTGTGCCATGCTTAAATATGCAGAAGGAGCTTGGTTTGGTTTTCATACAATATTGTGTTTTAGTATGACACGCATATGACTGCCGCTGCTCTTAGAAACGCTTCACTATAAAATTCCCTGGGCACTTAAGAGGGCAAAACTGACCAAAAAACTGAAGCGGGAATGTAGCCTGATAAAGTCATGGCAGCACCAGCTGGAAAGAAACGAGCTGAGGGCTAAGATCCTACCATAGCGTCAAAGAACACAGTAGTAGGTTACCGGAGCCACCACAGATCGCAGCACAGTAAAGGGACATCACAGCAGTAGTCACCCTGCGAGGCTACAGCATCCGGTGTCATCTACCGGCCATGTGTTGACCACACACTAGGTCATACACTTTCTCCCAGATGACATCTGACAACCTCAGCCAAGAGTCAGTGGGTTTGTCACACACAACCCCTAGTTGGCATGGCCCGGGAGCAGGTGAGGGGCTCTCACCTGTCCTCAACCCACCTCTGTCCTGTTCGCTTCCCACAGCCAGAGAACTACTATGTGCTGTGGCCTCTGTGGCCTCATACAAAGCCAGTTTTGCAGCTTTGTCTTTTGCTTCTTTTTTGTTCTGCCCCATTCCAGTTTTGTACTGAATTAAACCAACAATGGCACAGAATGCAAAATAAGCACCTAAAACATTCCCTGTAGTTAATGTCTCCTTCAGTTCAAGTTCCATACGCTGCATTTGAACAAACTGGTGTAATGCAGAAACTGGATTCAAACCACCACGCTTATACTTCATGAGTGTTTGATTGTCACTGCTGTCCTCCTCACCAGTCTTGGTATGCAGAGGCTTACCGCTCGCCAAAAATCCTCCCATGCCACTCTCCATATCAATAACGCAAGAAGCAGGGGGTGTCTGCCCCACCTCTTCTTTGCCAAGTAGCTGCTGACTGTCCTCAAATTGTTCGTCCTCGCTGTATAGTGGCGCTGAGCCCAGACCACATATTAGATCTCTGGCTGAGGGAACCGGGTGGGACAGTGGCGGGTTGAGGACAGGTGAGAGCCGCTGACCCACTCCCAGGCCATGCCAACTAAGGGTTGTGTCTGACGTTCCCACCGATTCTTGGCTGGGGTTGTCAGATGTCATCTGGGAGGAAGTGGATGACCTAGTCAACCAATCAAGAACCATTGGGTTGCTGAACAACACACAGCCGCTAGATGACCGGCAGTTGTGGCCTCACCAAGTGACCCCTGCTGCGACGTCCCCTTGCTGTGCTGCGACCTGGGCCTGTTCCAGGAATGTTTGTGCCTCTGCCACTCGCAGGTGAAGAGCCTGCCACCTCTCTGTCTGACATACTGTTTGTTCTAAAATGTACAGACTCTGTTTAATGAAGATATCTGTATATGATAAATACACACCCTGTATTTGACTCCAAATGAACCCACTAACAAGCTTGGGTAACTCTTGGATATAAATTGCGCTCCACAAATGGCCAGGAAAAATTTACTTGTATGTGCCGTTTAAAAACACTGTGTATTTTACTGAATATAAAAGCACAAACAGGCTTAATTAACTTTCGGATATGAATTATGCTACAGCCAAAATTTCTTCTTTGGCGTTGAAAAACAACGTTTCTTTTACTGAGTACAACTGCAGAAAAATACTTAGTTAACCCTTGGATGTAAATTGCGCAAAAGAAATGTGCTGCCAACAATTACCAGCTTTGTAGCGTGTTAAAATGGTGTGTATTTTACGGAACACAACAACAGAAAAACTCGTAATTAACCTTCGGATATGAATTATGCTACAGCCAAAATTTCTTCTTTGGCGGTGAAAAACAAAGTTTCTTTTACTGAATACAACTGCATAAAAATACTTAGTTAACCCTTGGATGTAAATTGCTCAAAAGAAATGTGCTGCCAACAATTACCAGCTTTGTAGCATGTTAAAACGGCGTGTATTTTACGGAACTCAACAACAGAAAAACTCGTGATTAACCTTCGGATATGAATTATGCTACAGCCAAAATTTCTTCTTTGGCGGTGAAAAACAATGTTTATTTTAGTGACCACAACAGCAGAACAACGCTTAATTAACCCCTGGATCTAAATTGCGCAAAATAAATGAGCAACCAAAAATTAAGTGGTATTTGGATTGTAAAAACGCTGTTTCTTTAACTGAATACAACAGGAACAGGCTTAGATAACCCTTGGATATTCAATGTGCTCAAGAACTGAGCAGATAGCATTAAAATGTATATGCAGCTGCATTGGACGGACACTGGACTTCAGATCCAATACCCCACAAAATCTGAATTAGAACGTAAGAGAAGCAATCTCTGAGACAAGCTGTGACACCCCCCAAAAATTGCTGTATAAAAGTGAGTTCTTTAGTATCAGCCATCATAAGCAGCCGCGGCAGCACCTTCCCTACTCAGTACAGTGAGAGCGGTATGAGCTCCCAGCGTCGCGCCCAGACTTATATAGTGCGGTGACGTCACAGAATCCCGCCGGTCTCTGATTGGCTTCATCTCTGCACATGTCATGTAGGCTACGCCTTTCTTCCTCCCAGAGTTCTTTGCCCCATGTAATGCCATGTGCTTGCAGCCATTTTATCAATTAAAAACACGCTTCGTTCCCGCGATTCACCCCAAACTTCGACTTCGTTCAGAATCAAAGTTTTCCTGAAATTCTAAACGAATTAATTCGCCCATCTCTACTCCTGACTTTGCAGAAAGTAATAAAAATGCCTTAACAATTCTCTCTCTCATTATTCTGGCATTTTGCAAATATAAATAATTTGGTAATCCTAATTGACCTAAAACAGGTTAGGTTTATTCTGATTTCATGTCAGATAGTGAGAAAAACATGCATATGTGTCTTTTTTATATAGTGTATGTAAACTTCTGGTTTCAACTGTACCCATCTATCTATCTATCTGTCTATCTATCTATCTATCTATCTATCTATCTATCTATCTATCTATCTGTCTGTCTGTCTGTCTGTCTGTCTATCTGTCTGTCTGTCTGTCTGTCTACTGTATCTACCTACCTCCCCATCTCAATTCATCTATCTAGCTAGGTATATCCTATCTAATCTATTATATATTAGATAGGATATAGACACACACGCACACGCACACACACATATATATATATATATATATATATATATATATATATATATATATATATATATATATCTTTCCTATGTTATCTATTTATCTATCTCAACCCAACTCCCCCATTTATCTAATTGCCTATCTATACACCTGCCTATCAAACCGAGTTAAGTTATCTATCTATTTTTCTATCTACGTATCCATCTTTCTGTCTAGACTTCTACTGTGCTCATATATGTCTGTGTATCTGTCTGTCTATCTAGCTTTGTATTGTGCTTATATCTATCTGCCAACCAATCTATCTTGTGCATATCTATCTATCTATCTATCTATCTATCTATCTATCTTTCTATCTATCCAAATCCACTCACCTATTCAATTATCTAATTGCCTATATTTTTACCTATCTATCCATCCCAATCCATTCTGCGTATATCTATCTATCTATCATCTATCTATCTATCTATCTATCTATCTATCTATGTATCTATCTATTTATCTATCTCTCTCATATCTATCTATATATCTCATATCTATCTCATATCTATCTATCTATCTTGTGCATATCTATCTATCTATCTATCTATCTCATATCTATCTATCTCATATCTATCTATCTATCTATCTATCTATCTATCTATCTATCTGTCTGTCTGTCTGTCTATCAATATATCAATCTACTGCACCTATCTCCATTAAGTGTAGTATATGCACAATCATTTTCTTACAATCTCACATCAAAAAACAGACATCTGCCAGTGAAATACCCAGAGGCGCATGGTTGGATTACTTTAGGTTTACCGGAATGTTGTCATAAAAACAATTTATAGTGCTTCGTTTATTTACATCTTGAAGCTGAAAGCACAGAAATGTACATGACGCTCCAAACAGTGTGGAAACTGCAGATAGTTTAGAAGACGTTCGGATTCAGTCACATCAAGCTAATGCATATCTCTGTCATTCCACACAGTGAGGTCCCGACATCCCGCTGGTGACCTGGATGAGCCTAGTTGCCTGTGGATGGGTCACATAAAGCTGTTACTTTGCCCTTGTCCTGTGTTAGACATGAGACGTTAGGTGTAAACAAGCATATAGAACACAAACAGCGGCCCACTGCATGTGTAGAGCATTAGATGGTGTGTAATCATAGGCAGTGAATGTCATAAAAACAACAAGTGAAGAGAACCTCCATGACCTTGGCATGGTGCTGAGTATAAAAGAACAATATTGAGTGCTGAAGAGATTGCACGTACATATGCTGCCTTTTCTAACACTGACTGCTTTTAAAGAGAACCAGTCAGATCCTGGAGGTGGGATTAGGAGAAGCAAGAGATGAGGATGAAGTGATGTTTGCAGATATGGTCCACCATGTTAATATGCCTACAGAATCATATTGATAACATAGGAGATGTTGCAGGAGGATGGGTCAGGCTCTTTCTACAGTATTATTACATTACATGAGTCGCTCTATGGTCCAGCCAGGAACAAGTGAATCACGAGACACCAAAATGTCATGCTATTATTGGTGTATAATTAACATATTTGGTGTAATATAACTAGACTAGTAAAGGACACTACAAATTATTTTCTGTAACACAAATTAATAGCAATAGGAGGTAAAAAAGACAATATTATTCTAAGAACAATCATCCTGCTATGAGAGCCTGCAGCATTTATGTCGTTCACGTAAGTATTTTAGTAATGACTTTTTTTCTTGCTTTTTTGACCCATTGCCTTTTTGTGTGTAGCATTGCAGCCAAAAGCCGTCCTGCTGCAGAATGGCAGAAGATGACCCAGAGCGCGGGCTGGGCACATTTTACCTGCCACTGATGCCTTTTGGCAAGAGCCAGGTGAATGTCTGGAGTACTGTATTGTAAACCAGGAAAAGAGCTTCAGTCATTGTGAACTGCATCCCCACACAACCTCCTTTTTCTCACCGGTATTGCAGACAGCAGCTAGCGAGAGGAAGGAAGCGAGACAAAGGACCTCTCTCCTAGAAAATTCATTGATGTACAAAATACATTACATTCTCCAGCTGTTACTGAGTATATATGTACGGTAAAATGTTGGCTCACTTCAAGAGCCGCGGATTTAACTCTTCCACATCCACATCCTCACAGTTATCGAACCAAATATGGGAAGTATTATGTGCATATTACTCCTTTGAAGGATGGAGAGAAAAGGTTCACCTGCTTATAATTGAACCCATGCAGTGTTTTAGCACCATTACAACCACGTACGCTGTCACTGTGTCATGAGTGACGATTGAGGAGACGAGATTGTGAATAGACACTGCTTTCCAGCTGCAGGTGACACATGGTCAGGACTTTGCTTAATTAATTATAAGCCCCGTGTGTTTGCTCTTTTCTTCATACTAGGAGGTTTGTGCACAAAGAACATTGTTTAATTTGTTATTTTTGCTTATTGTATCTCATGGCTCAGCAGACCTGTTCAGAATAAATAAATGATACATGTTTAATTGAATACCACCACAAAACAACTACTATTCTTATTACTACCACACGATTTACAACTACTACTGCTACTACTGCTATTAATTCTGTTACTAAAATTCTTCTACTGGTACTATAGGGGTTATTTATCATGTTGCAGTTTTGTAAAATAAAAAAAACACTAATGAAAACATGTGTTTTTCAAGCTTTTTTGAAGAAAACTTCATTGAAATAAGCTCAAGGGAAAAGGACGGACTCTGAGCCACCTAATAAATGTAGCATTCCTCAAGTCATATTCAACTCTCTGAGCCTTGCAACATGACTGGGAGCAAAGCCAAGCTAGATATTCATCTGCAGAAAGTAGTTTCAGGGCTTCTTCCCTCTCATCAGTGAAGAGCAAAATACTGGCTGGCTTGGTGAGAGGCTCTAGATATAACTCAAAAGGGGTAATATTTAACAAGGCAGATGTGTGCAGATTAATATGGCAAGGTTGCTCCACTGAAACTTAAAAATATATTGAAATAAGCCCAAGGGTAATTGTCCAAAAGAGATTTCTTTAAAACTTCAGACAATGTGTTGTTGGCCTTTGTCTGGGGCAGGTTGAGGGCCAAACACCATCTTTTCATACTCCACTGTCTTAAGGAATATGCAGGAATGGCTCTACCAGATATCTTTCTGTACTATCTGGCCGTATAATTAAGAAACATGTAGTCTTGGCTCTCTAATGAAGTTCTGCCAATACAATGGTCTCTCAAGTTGCAATGGTCCCAGGAAACAATATTTTCAACATACAATGGTTTTTCCTTGGACAATGTATGTTAAGTATGGTTTCAACATACAATATCCCTGAAAGTGCCATTCTGCAGGACATCTGATTGACTGAAAGATTTGGCAAATAATTTATGAACATTTTACTTCTAAAACATCTATATTACTACAGTGAATATACAGATTGGGTCTCTAACTTCTCTCTATAGTAAAGTGCGATACTACATGTCTTGTACTGCTCCTTACATGTGCCAGGAAGAGGGGTTACTTTGAGCAACAGGTAAAGGCTCCATTTTCTTTTTTCTGATACATTGTGTATAAAGTACATGACCCAAAGAAGCTCCTGTCCTCATCAAAGAAAGTGATTTCCAGCTTCCAACAGCTCCTTCTGATGTTATATGTAAGGACTTTCTATATCTTTATTAGTTATCTGTCTAACTTACTTTAATCTTTACTTTGCATTATGTTGGGTGACATTTTGGGGCTTCAGAACCAATTACCAGCTTTCCATAGCTTTATGGTATAAACATATAATGGCTTCAATATACAATGGTCACTCTGGAACCAATTAATATTGTATGTTGAAGAATCACTGAATCTCATTCAGGGTATGTTATACAAGTAGATAATTTATTGTGTCTATTAGAACACCTGCACCTGTTCACAGGAAAGCTCCTACCTTAAACAAATTGGCTTGCTGTGTTTGGGCACAGGTCAAGTTAGTTGCCCAATATAAAGATATACTAGCAGATATGCCCTTTTTGCACAACCCAAGGATGACAGAATTACTAAAGCTTCAGGATGGTCCCCTCTAGATAGAGTCCATACTTTTGGCAATGTTTTTTTTCAATAAGATGCACTCGTGAACAAAATTGTTGGCATCCTTCTGTTAAAGAAAGAAAGACCCACGATGGTCACTGAAATAACTTGAACTGACAAAAGTAATTATACATTTTAATTTACTGAAAATCAACTAATCAAAATAGCTTTTGAATTGGGGTTCAACCAAAAAAAGTTGCATGACCTTTTAAAGCAATCAATACAAACAATTTCTGTAACTCTCAATGAGACTTCTGCACCTGTCCACTGGTATTTTGTTCTATTCCTTGTGAACAAACTGATCCAGCTGTGTCAGGTGTGAAAGTGCCTTTTAAATACTGCAGGTTCCTGCTTCTTCCAGAGATGTTAAATAAAATTTAGATCAGAGCTCATAGAAGTTACTTCAGAATTGTCCAATGCTCTGCTCTTCTTGAATGTTTTTAGCTCTGTGTTTTAGGTCATTATCCTGTTGGAGGACCCATTACCTGCGATTAAGACCATTTTTTCGAACACTAGGCAGCACATTTTGCTCCAGAATGCCTTGATAGTCATGAGATTTTATTGTACCCTGCACTGAGTTAAAACACACTGTGCCCGACGCAACAAAGTAGCTTAAAAACATAACCAAGCCTCCTCTATATTTCAGAGTAGGTACAGTATACTTCACTTTTTGCACCTGTGAACATAGGGCCACAGGTATGAACCTGTTTAGGTCTAAAACTTACTTTTTTGCCCATAGTAACTTGTGGGCAAAAGAGTGAGTTTTAGATCTAAACAGGTTCATACATGTGGCCCACAGAGTGGACATGACTTGCCAAAAAGCTTCAGTTTTGTCTCATCTGTCCAAAAAAGGACCTTTTCCCAGAGCTTTGTGGCTTGTTAACATGCATTTTGGAAAATTCCAGTCTCACTTTTTTATGATTTGCTTTCAAAAGTGGTTTTCTTCTCAATTATTTTCCATTAAGTCCACTTTGATAAAGACAGAGGCAGATGGTGTGATCTGACACTGATGTACCTTGACATTGGAGTTCACCTCTAATCTCTTTAGAAGTTGTTCTAGGCTCTTAACCGTTCGTATGATCCAGCTCTTCAATTTGTCATCAATTCTTCTCTTGCTGTTCTGGGAGGTTTGCTACAGTCCATCAGACCATAAACATTTAAATAATATGTGAAACTGGAGTAACAGGAACATCAAGCTGTTTGAATATGGTCTTATAACCTTTACTGTTAACACGTTTATTTATAAGTTTCTTTCTAATCTCTGCCCTTGGCTTCCTTTGGTCCGTGTTGAGTGTGGTACACACCATAATACCAAACAGCACAGCGACTACATTTCACCCTTTAAATAGGCAAACTTACTGATTACAAGTTTGAGGTCACTTGTGAGGATAATTATAGAACACATCTTAGTTTACCATGTCTATGTGGTCAAGTTATTTTCATTTTTTTTCTGAGGGCACCATAATTTTTGTTCAGTCCAGTTTTATTTTATTTTTTGTTAATTTTCAGTTGAACCACAATTCAAACAATATGTCTGAATTTCATTCATTAATTTTCAGTAAATTCTAATTTATTATTAATTTTGGCAATTTCAAGTTATTGCAGTGACTGTTTTGGATTTTTCTTTCTGTAATAAAAAGGGCACCAACAATTTTGTACACGTGTATTTGAGACTTGAATACTTTCAAATTATGTCCCTTTTACATTATTTTTACCATTAATCTGCAACCACGGCATGCCATTTTAGCAGAATTCCCACCTCTTACAGTTATAAATACTCATAATCCTCTAATTGGGATATTAAACTCACAGAGGCCTTGTGTCCTTATAGCAATGTTGTACACACACCTATTTTATCTATAGTGGAACAGCTACTTTGTCCTGATCTAGAAAAGGGGAAAGAATAATCCCAGAAATCACACTAGACACATTTCAAAGTGCACTTAATTTTCATTTATTTGTCTCTCATGCAGCATATAACAGGCATATTCAAGTATACGTTATTCATCAGTGCCCTCTCACCCCTGTATGTTTTAGATTAAAATTGGTAGTGTTTCCTCCTCATGCATTATATGTGTTAAACACTATGGGACAAGTAAAAAAAAAATTTAAAAATAAAAGAAAGTGAAAAAAGTAAAAAAAACACAAAAAAATCAAATAAAGTAAAACATTCACACTGCCCTTTTCCCATTACAAAAGCCAATTTGCCCAAAAAGGATGAAAAATGTAAAAGGTATGCATATTTGGTATTTCTGCATGCGTAACATCATAGCATATAAGTCATGATATTTAACCCGCATAAAAATGCCTTTTTTACAGTGCTGCAGCATAAAAAATACACCACTGTTCAAAAGTTTAGGGTCGCCCAGACAATTTTGTGTTTTCCCTGAAAAGTCATACTTTTATTTATCAGATGAGTTACAAAATGAATAGAAATATAGTCCAGACATTGACAAGGTTAGAAATAATGGCTTTTATTTGAAATAATAATTTTCAACTTCAGACTTTGCTTTCATCAGAGAATGCTCCCTTTGCAGCAATTCCAGCATTGCAGACCTTTGTCATTCTAGCTGTTAATTTGCTAAGGTAATCGGAGAAATTTCACCCCAGGCTTCCAGAAGCCCATCCCACAAGTTGGATTGGCTTGATGGGCACTTTTTGCGTACCATACGGTAAAGCTGCTCCCATAACAGCTCAATGGGGTTGAGATCTGGTGACTGCGCTGGCCACTCCATTACAGATTGAATACCAGCTGCCTGCTTCTACCCTAAATAGTTCTTGCAGAATTTGGATGTGTGCTTTGGGTCATTGTCCTGTTGCAGGATGAAACTGGCTCCAATCAAGCGCTGTCCACAGGGTATGGCATGGCATTGCAAATGGAGTGATAGCCTTCCTTATTCAAAATCCCTTTTACCTTGTACAAATCTCCCACTTTACCAGCACCAAAGCAACCCCAGACCAACACATTACCTCCACCATGCTTGATAGATGGCGTCAGGCACTCTTCCAGCATCTTTTCAGTTGTTCTGTGTCTCACAAATGTTTTTCTGTGTTATCCAAACACCTCAAACTTGGATTTGTCTGTCCATAACACTTTTTTCCAATCTTCCTCTGTCCAATGTCTGTGTTCCTTAGCCCATATTAATCGTTTCCTTTTATTAGCTAGTCTCAGATATGGCTTTTTCTTGGCCACTCTGCCCTGAAGGCCAGCATCCCGGAATCGCCTCTTCACTGTAGACGTTGACACTGGCGTTTTGCTGGTACTATTTAATGAAGCTGCCAATTGAGGACCTGTGAGGCGTCAATTTCTCAATCTAGAGACTCTAATGTACTTGTCTTGTTGCTTAGTTGTGCAGCGGGGCCTCCCACTTCACTTTCTACTTTGGTTCTAGTTTCACATGAAAGTTCTCTTTTTCTGGCCGTTTTTCGAGTTTAATCGAACCAACAAATGTAATGCTCCAAACTCTCAACTATCTCAAAAGAAGGTCAGTTTTATAGATTCTCTAATCAGCAAAACTGTTTTCAGCTGTGCTAACATACTTGCACAAGGGTTTTAAGGGGTGTTCAAAATATCCAATAGCCTTCTTACACAGTTAGCAAACACAATGTACCATTAGAACAAAAAAAAACTGTGCTTTTCTTTCAAAAATAAGGAAATTTCTAAGTGACCCCAACATTTTCAACGGTAGTGTATATAAAGTTGTTGTCCATATCAACCCCCGATGTAAAACTAAGATATCATGTGTACTGCATGGTGAGCACTGTTAAAAATAAAATATAAAACACATTACCATAATTGAAATATTGTCTTCATTCTGCCTCGCAAAAAACAGATTTCAAGATGATCAAGAAAGTCATGTTCTCCCAAAAATGGTACCAATAAAAATGTTAACTCATTCTGCAAAAAACAGGCTCTTACACAACTCTGCACACACAAATGAAAATAGTGATGGTTATCATACTATGGCAATGTAAAAAAAAAAATATTTTCTTTTTTTATTGTGTAAAAGAAGTAAAATGTAAGAAAAAATTTTTTTGGTATTGTTATAATCATATCGACCTGCTGAAAATAAATCTAAAAAACACTATTCCCAAAATTATTGATAAAAAGCGATCAAAGTGTCACATGAACCACAAAATGGTTCCAATGAAAACGTCAACTTACTTGGCAAAAAGCAAGCACTTAATAAACTCCACCTACAAAAAAATGTTATGGCTTTTAGAATATGACGACATACACTAATCAAGAAAAGTAAGGAATATTTGGCTTTCAGGTAAGATTTATGGAAAACATAAAATGTTCACGCTACAGTGGTATTTTATCCTGAAAGTAGTCCATGTAAGTCGTAACATGCAATGTTGATTTTCTAATCTCAAATGATTTAATGAAACAAAAGCCAACAACAGTGCAGGGTATACCCCATTAAAAATGTCATTGTCTCGATAACATGTCGTGTGGCCTTGAACATCAATTACAGCTTGACAACAATGTCTCATGCTGTTCATCAGTAGAGTTATTAACTGTTGAGGCATGGCATCCTACTCTTCTTGAAGGGTGCCAAACAGGTTATTGAGATTCAGGGGTACAGAGTTACGAGCTTGTTCATGGCGACTCGGTTAATCCCGAAGGTTTTCTATGCGGTTCAGGCGTGGAGAAAGTGCAGGCCACTCCATTTGAGGTACACCAGTCTCCAACAGCCATTTCCTTATGTGACCTCGATGAGCTAGAGCATGGTCGTCCATGAAGATGAAATTAGCCCGGTGTTGTTCATGCAGAGGCACAATGACTGGATTAATGATGTTATTCATTGGTATATACTTGTCACTCCACCATTAAAGTGTAGAGCAGTTCTGTACTGACTAGACATACCTGCCCACACTGTAACACCACAAAAGGCTCATCTGGTGACAACAGTGGCTGATGCATAGCGTTCACCTTGATGTCTCCAGTATCATTGGTGGCCATCATTTCTGTCCAGAGTGAATCGACTTTCATCACTGAGCAGCACTGAGGACCACTGGTCCCTCATCCTGTGTAGATGTTCCCTGACCCATGCAAGACGGTGATGTCTGTGCCTGGTAGTGGGGTCAGGTCATCTAGCCCACAGACCATGCTGATGTAAATGGTTATGAATGGTCCGACATGACACTTGGTTGCCTCTCACGTCCCTTAACATGTCTGGAGTCGTGTGGCATTCATCATCCTGTTCCCCAGGGCATTGTTTACAATGAAGCAGTCATTAGTGTGTGGTGTAGCCAAATTACCTCCCCTTCTTTGCCTTTCTGTGACTCTTCCAGTCTCCCTGTATCTCTCTTTTACAACCTGCTTTTGACACTCAGTGACGCTCTAAGCTCAGTGGCCACTTCCGTCTCTCTTAGAGCCTCCTGCTTAAAGACTCACAATAGCAATGTAATCTTGATCAATTGTAAGGTATTGTCTTGGTCTCACTATGTCAAAATGTGAACAGCATGATGAGGAATGTTTAAATCCCCATTCAAATTGATCTCCTAAATTTATTGGGTGATTCATGAACCAAACACCTGTTGTTAATTTTCCCATAAAGCTCCTTGTTAGAGATCAGCAAGTGGTGTAAAAAGTGCTGAAACATTGAACAGTGGGACATGTGCACCTAAAGTTAAGAGATGGTCTCATGCAGCACATTTAAAATATTTTCAAGAAGTTTTATGTTCATCCTTAAATTTCAACAAAATCCAAATATCTCTAACTTTTTGTGAGTCAAATACAAATATCCCTAACATTTTGTGAGTAGTGTAAGAATGTAATGTTTTTCAATTAGAATTTCATTGTGTGAGATAAGGAAAAATATGAAAAACTATATAATATTAATAGCATTGTAATTGTACCAACCCGCATGTTATAAAAATGAAACCCAAGAAACAATGGTTGTTTTCTTAATTTTCATGGCCCAATGCTAAAAATACAGTGAAACGCCTGTGAGACAAAAATGCACAATACACTCCTAGATTAATTCCTTAAAGGGTGTTGAATCCAAAATATGGAAATGTCATGAAGTTTCCCTTGTGCGGGTACTTTGAGGGCTTTGAAAATGCAACATGGCTTCCACCACAATCTGCGTTCCTAAATTGCGTTCCTTTGTATGCCCTGCCATGCGCCCAAACAGCAATATACACCCACATATAGAATATCGGCCAACTTGGAAGAAGTTGTATAACAAACTTTAGGATGTTTTTTTTCCAGGATTCCTTGTAAAAATTATTATTGGAAAACATTTTTTTTTATTTTTACGGCCTAATGCTAAAACAATTTGTGAAACACCTGTGGGGTTAATGTACTCTATACATCCCTAGATATAGAGTATATTACTTAAAGGGTGTATTTTTCAAAATGAGGTCTTTTTAAGGGTGATTGTTACGTTTTAGTACCTTAGGGTGCCAACAAACTTGAGATTGTGCCTAAAAAAAAATCCTAATGAAAATTAAATCACAAAATTTAGTAGATGCTCCTCCTAGTCTAAGGCTTGTGGGTGAAAAAAATAGAGTACTAGGGAAACATATGGGATATCTGTAAAAATGGTGGAATTTGGGGAATCAATACTGAGTTGAATTTTCCTGGTAACATCTACTGTGCTTTAGTAAATAACGGATTAAAACTGAAAATCTGCAAAAAAAAAGTGTAATTTTGAAATTTCACCTCTACTTGCTTTAATTCCTGTAAAACACGTAGAGCGTTAATAACTTTCTATATGCTCCAGTAAATACTTTAAGGGGTTCAGTTTCTTAGATGTGGTCAGTTATGGGGGTGCCTAACATGCAGGCCCTTTAAAGCCACATCAGAACTGGAGTGATCCCTAAAATAATCTATGTTACAAATTTTCTTAAAAATGCAAAAAATTACTACTAAATTCCCCTAATGTCATAAAAAAAAAAAAAAAATTAAAGAAATTATGCAAAAGTGCAGTATATATATTGTAAGTGCTAGTTATAAGCTACTTTGTGTGGTATAACTGTCTGTCTTGCATGCAAAGCAGTTTGAACTTTGACAATGTAAAATTTTTCCAAATTTTTGTGAAATTTAGATATTTTTCAGATGCAAACAAGAAATATATGATTCACAGTTTATTCCTAACTTAAAACAAAATGCGTCATGAGAAAACAGTCTCAGAATTGCATAGATAGGTAAGAATATCAAAAAGTTATTCCCACACAAAGTGACACATCAGATTAAAAAAATAAATATCTCATTAGACCCTAAAACAGCTGTTTGCAGATACATATCTGGTTTTACTCCCAGTCATGTTGCAAGCCTCAATGAGTTGGATGTAACTTGAAGAATGCTATATCCAATAGGTGGTGCAGAGTCTTAGCTCTTTTTCTTTGAGCTTATTTGTATGTATTAAATTTCAGTGGAGCGACCATACCATATAAATCTGCACACACCTATATGGTGCATTTCCTTAAGAAAGAACATTAACCATTTTAGGCTTTGGCAAAAACTGCAGCATCCAGATGATCTTTAGAAGCAAAAAGGCAAATATGAAATTCAAATCAGTTGGTTTTTTTTTGTAGCATTTGTTTGCACTACAGGTGCATTTTTGGGTGAGTAAGATGTATAACAGTTTTACAGGTAATTTGTCTAGTTTTTTCCACATAGACCTCCACTTTTTATTTTTTTCATTAAAAATGCATAAGTGTTGTGGTTTTGGTAGCATTTTTACACATTGCAAATCATAGGATGTATCTCATTATTTGTGATAGAGAAAAATGCACTAGAAAAAATCTGAAAGTACCATTGCAAACTGTTTTACACAAAATGCAACAAGAACTGCATGAAAAAAAAAAATAAAGCTCAAAAAAGCATGTATTTTTTTTATTTGGACAAATTAACACTATACTTTATAGCAGTGAAAGGATAAATAGCTGACAGATTTGCTGCAGATTTTCAGCACGGGTTTGCTCTTGGAAAGCCTGCAGCAGATTACAGCATTACAGTACCAGCCATGTCAACATGAGTTTACAAATCCCATGCTAATGTAGCATAAATTTTTCATGCAGAAAATGACCTGTGATGCGAATTTATCAATCTGAATCATGTCAATTTCTACCATGGTTTAATTTCAAATTTGACCCCATTAACTTAAATGAGATAAAATATGCACGGAAGCCTGCACCAAAATCCATGATGTGTTGCAGATTTTTATGTGCAGATTTCCTCTAGCTGCAGTTTCCTGCAGAAAATTTCCATAGCAAATCCTTTCCTTATACTACTACTGAACTAACCATAACCCACTGCAACACTTTAAATACAACTACTACTAAACATAAGACTATTAAACCATAGCATTAGTAGACACATTTATTGCAATTCTGATATCACCATTATCATTATTAGGGGGAATCCAAACAGTATAGAGAAAAATAGGTAATTTTCCACTATCCTCATATCTTCAGGTTTCAATTCCTTACACCTATGTACACACGTCCACCTGCATCTTTCTCTTTTTCCAGGATGTTCTTGATTTAGCTTAAGAAACATATTACTATTGATCCAAAATGTGCTGCTCTCTCTGTGAAAATCGAAGATGAAAATAGCAGAAAATAATATTAGTTTCTAAAATAATAAATGTGTTCTGTGTAGGATTTCAAATCCTGAATTTATGCATTAGCTAAATTCTAGGGGATTGGATGGCTACTAGTCTGTATTATAAATGAGGCTACATTAGAAAACACTTAATTAGGATTCGTATGTCTTTTTATTCCTGAAATCCTCATATTATCATAGAAAGAATGGCTAAAGTCAATATGTGTCTGTTTATAGGAGCACACAGGAATTTGACATGCCCCACATCCAATTCTCAAATATACTGCAGTTACTTTTTGGCAATTTAATAGTTTTCCATAAAATAAATAGAAGCCTTATCAGGCAGGATGGAGAACCTGTTTGGAAGGTGCATACTGTATTTTAAGGAGAACACCATCCAAAGCTAATTCAAGACACATGAATATGCAGTCATTTGTAACGAAGACAGACAAACATGAGTGAATCCAAAAAGGAAGGGAAATCTGAGGTCTCCATGGATGTGACCCACCATAGGATTCCTGGCAGCGGGCTGCCGCCCACAAAGGGGTGTGGCTTGTGTAAACTCTGGCATCCTGTCCATATTGAGGTCGTTCACGGGCGTTCTAGGGCATTCCTGAGCAGTCAGGGGCATTCCCAAACATTTAGTAAGTCCCCACATCCTGCTAAGTTGTGAAGGTCTAGTATAATGGAAAGACAGACTAAACTCTGTATATCTTTTGCATAGGTTCGCCATGTTCAAACTATTGCTTTTCTTTTTTGGATGCCATGCAGTTAAACTGATGCCCTGTTGATCCAGTCCTAGGTTGATCACTTTACTACCTGGTATAAACAAATTGACTGCATGAAATCTCTACAGACAATAAATATTAGCCATCAATAAAATAGAATATAGTATGAAGGCAGAGGTCAGGCTCATTCTGTGAAGCTGACACAATTATCTATCAAGGCACTCTTATTTCAATGATGCCTGTAATGGGCATGTAATCAGAACACGACCATAGAGCATTAGAAGAAGGTGCCCTAATTTGATGATCATGTTTTTTATTATAAGGACAGCTAGGGTTGTGGTCATTGCATATTCGGGGGAAATATTACATAAGGATGACATCTATGGGAAGGATACCAGCTAGTGGAGACAGTGTGATGATCATAGTAATGTTCTGCTTTGACACCTTATGCCCTGGCATTCATACGGATTTTACTTTGGCATTTACCATCTCCCTAGACATTGTTGTAGACCAAGTAGCTGAAGACCCTTGATGGCAATAATATTCGCTAAAAGGCAGTGGCCTCTTTCAGGAATATAGTGCTCCCTACCATACTGCAAAAATAGTTCAGGAATAGTTGAGAAACATGATAAAGAGTTCAAGGGATTACCTTCACCTCCAAATTCCAGATGATCATCTGAGGGATGATCAAAAACAAGGATTAGTCATAAAGGCCATGTCTTGCAGTTTACAGGATTTAACAGAACTGCCGCTAATCTTCTAGTGCCAGATACCACAAGAAAAAACCTGGGGCCACATGTATGAAAACTGGGTCTAAAACTTCCTTTGTTGCCAATAGCAATCAATCAGAGCGCCCCTTTTATTTCATAAAGTGCTCTGGAAAAATGAGGGGCACTCCGATTGGTTGCTATGGGCAACAAAGTGAGTTTTAGACCTAGACAGTTTTCATACATGTGGCCCTTAATTTTTATAGCCTGGAAGACAGAAAAGAAAAGAGGATGTGATTTGGCTGTGTTTTGGCTGCAGCAGAAACGCATCCTATAGTTTTAAATAGGGCGTCTGCTGCGTTTTTCGGATCAAGAATAGAGATGTCAATTCTTTGTACGGATCCGAAAGACGCATCAGAAAGATGCATGTAAGCATATTGTTTTATATTGAAAGTAATGTAAAATCACACTGCACATTGTTAGAGACATATCTGGGTCCATTTAGGGTCTGAAACACGGATCCAAACACGCAACTTATAATGTATGCAAACACGCCGTGTGAACATACCCTTAGATGAACCCTTTTCAAGCAGCTATGTCCACTTCTGGCAGCTTAACACTTTACAAGAAGCTGCTCTTCCTCTTGCAGCTGGGCTGCATTAAAAATATTTACATGGCTGATAAAAATAATCTGTCTGAACTAAAGTTCTAGCTTCTGGCAGAAAGAAATGTGATTAATTTGTGTTTTGATGACTTGCTGCCCTTAGGATGCATTGGTGAATTAACTTTTATGAGAAGTTACTAGTATTAGGAAATTAATTGACTTAATTCTCACATTATACTCTATGAACTAGTGACTCAACTAAACTGCGAAGCAAGTCAACTGATTTGCTCACCCCATATCCTGGCCAGATCTTCACACACTACTAAATTCAAATGCTGTATAGAACAAGGTCCCCCACACAGTTGGTATTTCCCAGATAAGAAAAGATCTCACCAGATTGTGAATTCTCTCTGATATCTGAAAGTAAAACCCTTGTCATAGTAATACTGAGAGAAATTTTGTAATGACTAGTGATGAGCGAAAAGTAAAATGTTTGAGTCGAACCTCGAACTTTGAGAAGTTCGGTTCGACTTTCGAGTCGAACTCGAACCCCATTAAAGTCAATGGGAGATGTTCGGGTTAATTTTTATACCTGTACAGGTGAGGAGAAGCTGTAATTACAATTCATAACAGTACACCAACACTAGGCGCATTATACGTCGGGCACGACACATTGTAATGTGCCTAAAAATGATATGCTGTGCACCTCCATAACACAATGCACCTATTAAGGCGCATTACATAAACTAGTAATGATATGTTATGTGCCTCTGTTGCAAAATGTGGCTTGATAGGCACATTACATACACTACCAATGATATGCTATGTGCCGCAATTTGCGCAATGCCCCTTTTTAGGCACAGTATGTTTACAATGCAAGGTATACCTGACCCCAGAATTTTGAGAGGATCGTACTTTCAGGCGCACTTTACACTGATTTAATGCGCCTAAAAACTGCCAATTTTTGGATATGAAGACTATTAAAATAGCGTGTCGAATGCGATGTCGAACGTGAACATTTATTCGAATGAACAATAAAATGTTTGGTTTGGCTTGAGTTCTAAAAATCGTGAAGTTCGATTCGAACTGTTCGATCAACACTACTAATGACGTATTTGAGAAATGTCTTGTAATTTCATCTACTGTCAATTCCTTCGTTTTCTCATGTAGGTAAGTAGTGCTGATAGGTCCTTTTTAAACACAATACCAAGAGGGCACAATCTGGAAGTAGCTCAGGGGAAGATCAGAAGCAATGTCAGAAAGTATTATTTAACTGAAAGAGTGGTAGATGCTTGGAAGCAATTGCTAGCAGATATAATTAAAAACTTATGGCCTGGTTCACACCTGGTTCTGTTCAAAACCTCCATCACTGAGATGGAAGTGGACCCATTTTACAATGTACTAGAATGGGATCTATTGGGTTTCCACCTAACAGAATCTGCGATGGAGACTGAATATACACCTGTTTGGGATAAGCATGTATCTATCTTGGGGTAAAAATAAAAAGGAGGTTACTGTATAGGAGAGGAAACTAGACAGTCCATCTGCTGACTGACTATAGTCTTCAGTATTTTTATTACGATATGTATATATACGCTACCGTTCAAAAGTTTGGGGTCACCCAGACAATTTTGTGTTTTCCCTGAAAACTCATACTTTTATTTATCAAATGAGTTGCATAATGAATAGAAATATAGTCCAGACATTGACAAAGTTAGAAATAATGATTATTATTTGAAATAATAATTTTCTACTTCAAACTTTGCTTTCGTCAAAGAATGCTCCCTTTGCAGCAATTCCAGCATTGTAAACCTTTGGCATTCTAGCTATTAATTTGCTGAGGTAATCTGGAGAAATTTCACCTTATGCTTCCAGAAGCCCCTACCACAAGTTGGATTGGCTTGATGCGCACTTTTTGCGTACCATACAGTCAAGCTGCTCCCACAACAGCTCAATGGGGTTCAGATCTGGTGACTGCACTGGCCACTCCATTACAGATAGAATACCAGCTGCCTGCTTCTACCCTAAATAGTTCTTGCAGAATTTGGATGTGTGCTTTGGGTCATTGTCCTGTTGCAGGATGAAACTGGCTCCAATCAAGTGCTGTGCACAGGGTATGGCATGGCATTGCAAAATGGAGTGATAGCCTTACTGATTCAAAATCCTTTTTACCTTGTGCAAAATTCCCACTTTACCAGCAACAAAGCAACCCCAGACCATCACATTACCTCCACCATGCTTGACAGCTGGCATCAGGCACTCTTCCAGCATCTTTTCAGTTGTTCTGCATCTCACAAATGTTCTTCTGTGTGATCCAAACACCTCAAACTTCAATTTGTCTGTCCATAACACTTTTTTTCCAATCTTCCTCTTTCCAATGTCTGTGTTCTTTAGCCCGTATTAATCTTTTCTTTTTATTAGTCAGTCTCAGATCTGGCTTTTTCTTTGCCACTCTGCTCTGAAGGCCAGCATCCCGAAGTCGCCTCTTCACTGTAGACGTTGACACTGGCGTTTTGTGAGTACTATTTAATGAAGCTGCTAGTTGAGGACCTGTGAGGTGGCAATTTCTCAAACTAGAGACTCTAATGTACTTGTCTTGTAGCTCAGTTGTGCATTGCGGCCTTCCACTTCTCTTTCTACTCTGGTTAGAGCCTGTTTGTGCTCTTCTCTGAAGGGAGTAGTACACACCATTGTAGGAAATATTCATTTTCTTGCAATTTCTCGCATGAAATAGCGTTCTTCTCTCAGAACAAGAATAGATTGTCGAGTTCCACATGAAAGTTCTCTTTTTCTGGCCATTTTGCGAGTTTAGTCGAACCAACGAAAATAATGCTCCAGATTCTCAACTAGCTCAAAGGAAGGTCAGTTTTATAGCTTCGCTAATCAGCAAAACTATTTTCAGCTGTGCTAGCATACTTGCACAAGGGTTTTCAAGAGTGTTCAAAATATCCAAAAGCCTTCTTATACAGTTAGCAAACACAATGTACCATTAGAACACTGGAGTGATGGTTGCTGGAAATGGGCCTTGTTAAGAAAAGCCGCCCGCTGAGCCTACTCGAGGGTCAACGGCCTGACTTGGGGTGTATCATGATGTTGCGCTCCCCCTAGGGGCACACAAGGTCAGCCATATATGATTTCACAGTTAACCCCTGTCCACACGGGCACAGGAAGACCTAGGGGTGGGAGAGGACACCCTACTTGCCCACAACCCTGAACGGCTGGGAGAGATCTATTTACCCATGCTGGTTAAACAGACCTCTGTCAGCCCAGTACTGCCACCAGTTCCGTGTTGGTTATAAGACCAGTCCAGTACCGACTTACAACAAGGCCAGGAACCAGCCTTAAAGGAGTTTTATCGTTTGAACTGTTCGTGCTCTTCAGCTAATTCTCTGAGATTGAATTTGAAATCCAGGGGTGAGTCTCTTCTTTCAGAAGGCGTGTCTCTCCTCACTGAAGACGAGTGACATCATCATTCTGTGTGAGGCAGTAGAAGCAGAAGGATGACTACAGAGAACAGCTATACAGCCTCCTGCATGCTGCTTCTGTGTCTGCAGAGCTTCAGGCTGACTCCACAAGCTCCTTTCTGTGCTATATGCAGTTATACACACAGCCTAAATTGATGACACATGTGAAGAGTGTACACTGCTTCCTCCCTTCCCCTCTGTTACCAGGCAACATACTGGGTTATATGGAGCAATGCACACTGCCTTCCCCCTCCTCCTCTCCCCCAGGCAGGAGACTCTATAATACTGTGTTATATGAGGGGATCTGTGACTTAAACAGCCAGTAATTGCCCAGATCATTCACCCTAGAGCTGGGAGATGTGTATAGAGCCAGCAGACCTTGGTTTCCCTATCAATGTTAACAGCTCAGAGGGGAGAAAACACAGATTTTGCAGGCAGCCAATCACAGTGCAGGGGGCATGGCCAGGGCGTTTCCTGTCTGTGGGCGTATCCCAACAGGCTGAATGAAATGTCAGCCAGCCAATCACAGTGCAGGAGGCATTGCTAGTGATCGGGATCCAGCCAGAGGGCGTGTCCCGACCAGCAGCAGCAGAAACAGAATACAGATTTACAGAAAAGCTAATTTCTGCTAAACCAAGTGACTGAGGTAATGCAAAACAATTACAAAAGTGCTTATTTTTACTGTCCCCATAATTTGAGACATGATCTTTGTAGCGATAAAACCCCTTTAAGGGTTGCTATATATTAAAGACCGAGAATAAGGCGGGTGAGATCGATGATCAAGACAACAACCAGCCCATATTAAAGTTTATAGATTTAATTTGCCTTGGAGGGCGCACTAGACAAGCAATATATACTTAGGGACAATACTATACATATATTGGTTAGAGGTGCAAATAAGGATATGGCTACAAACATAGAGGCAGCAAGATGTGTCTAGTTACCTTAGGTTGGCTTTGTGCTGGGCCCACACCGGGATGAAATGTGGCTTGCTCTTTCTGGACGCCCCTGTACGCTCGGCGTAACCCTTCCAATAGAGAATGACAATAGGCATACCTGGGCACTGGCTTATAACAGTAATAGGACAGCCCATGTTGCAGCTCCCTACACTCTCACACACACCCCTGGAACAGTCTACAAACTCCTCCATCTCTGGTCATGCTGTTTTTTGGTTGAAACACAAAATAGGCCATACTGCGGCAGGTCCTTGGCACAGAACTGGGCCAGTGATACCATCAGAACTGGATTGGCCTAAACTACGGCCTGGTACCACACATGCCTATCCTACTTGGTTTCTTAGGCCAGCTTTGGATTTTTACCTTACCTTGCACCCTATGAACGTGGGAGTGGCAGCTATTCGTATGGGGAGTTTCATATTTTAAAATATGAAACTGGGGTGGACCTCTGATGAAGGGCTCTCCCAAAAATGTTTATGAAATATCAGTGCCTTTTAGTCTGGCATGAGCCTTTGTTCTCCAGGTCTGTGAGAACCCATGTATTTCAGCTGGAGTCAGATGCTAATGAATTTAAATGAGAATTCTTTGATGTGCCAACCTACTGCTAGGATGATCTCCTCTTCTGTCCTTTGTTAGCCAGGCCTGCCTGTCTCCTGCCTAACTGACGGCTTCCTGTGACATGAGTGGAGCTGGGGGGATTTCTGCAATCTGAGTAACTTGAGTTATGAGAGCTGCGGGGGTGGCTTGTAATTTTTGTGTCAATTTTCCTAACAGGCCTCTATACACCTATGTAGATATTGCATTAAGAACCAGAAGTTTGCAGCTAGAATAGTTATTTACCATATTAACAATGTTTAGAGTGTATACCATTTAATGTTAGCTTCCCTGAAAAAAAGGGCTTTTCTTTCAAAAATAAGGAAATTTATAATTGACCCCAAACTTTTGAATGGTAGTGTATTTTTATAGGTCACATTATACCAATGCACAACTACAATTTAATACCCACCTTTTCCACCTTTACTGTAAATTATTTTACAATTAATTTGAAAATGGTGGATTTTTTTATTCTAAAACAATTTTTTGAAAGGGGTCCCCCTTTTGAAGGGTTT
>JAODAL010046197.1:0-31171 GCA_025379985.1 Phyllomedusa bahiana | reverse complement strand
TAGTCCTGTGTGTACAATATACCCGGCTGTCCGTAGTCCTGTGTGTACAATATGCCCGGCTGTCCGTAGTCCTGTGTGTACGAAATATACCCCCCTTCATTTTAGCCCTGTGTGTACAAAAAAAAAAAATTACGGGTGCCCCTGTCTGTGTGTACATAATTACCCGGCTGCCCGAAATTTCCTGTGTGTTCAGTATCCGGCTGTCCGTAGTCCTGTGTGTACAGTAATATACCCGGCTGTCCGTAGTCCTGTGTGTACAGTAATATACCCGGCTGTCCGTAGTCCTGTGTGTACAATATATCCGGCTGTCCGTAGTCCTGTGTGTACAATATACCCGGCTGTCCGTAGTCCTGTGTGTACAATATACCCGGCTGTCCGTAGTCCTGTGTGTACAATATATCCGGCTGTCCGTAGTCCTGTGTGTACACTATATCCGGCTGTCCGTAGTCCTGTGTGTACAGTAATATACCCGGCTGTCATAATACTTTTATTTTTTCAATGATGCAGTTGGTTGAGGACTTGTTTTACACTTGACAAATTGTATTTTTTTGGAGCTTTTTTTGAGTTACTTATAAATTACTGTGGAATCACAGGTTGTGCCCCCCCTTGCTGAGGACAGCACAAGGTAGTGTCAGACATGCTGTTCCCAGCGCTGTGTCCCTTATTCTGTAAGATGCAGCAGTTTTATTAATGAGCAGGTGTTAGCTCCACCCACCAAATGCTAGCTCCGCCCACTGACATTTATTCACGTTTCTACCTATTCAAAGTAATAGGTTTTTCAGTTGAGGTGGGCGGGGTTTGAAAAAAAGTGATTCTCTGAAGGACTCTTCGAATGACTCTTCTGGCTCAAAACTGCAAATTTGAGCATTAAATACACAAAAACTACAGCATCTTACAGAATAACGGACAAAACGCTGGAAACAGCAGGTCTGACACTTGCTTGTGCTGTCCTCAGCCAGGGGGGGCATAATCTATGTGACCGGTTCACTTTAAAACTATTTTTGCAGTGTGAACATAAAAAAAGCATTTTTCTGTATTTGTTTTTTAAAAATTATATTTATACCATTCCACACTAAATACCCTATTAGATTAATTCTACAGGTTCTTGCAGTTGTGTGGATACCTAAGGTATTTTTTCTGAATGTGTATGGACAATTTTTTTAAATGAATAAATAATAATTAATTACATTTTTACTTTAGTTTTTCCACATTTTATGTTTTTTACTTTTTTTAATCCCATTAATGGATAACTATTTTTTAAATATTTGTTTTACACTAAGTAATATATTAGCACACTCCTGTTTGCTAATACATTACACTATGGGTCACATGTATGAAAACTGTTTAGGTCTAAAACTCACTTTGTTGCCCATAGCAACCAATCAGAGCGCCCCTCTCATTTTTCCAAATGAAATGAAAGGGGTGCTCTGGTTGCTACGGGCAGCAAAGTGAGTTTTAGGGTATGTTCTCACGGCGCATCTAACAATGAGCAGTGTGATTTTACTCTGCTCGCAATATAAAACATGTGTCGGCGCTCACACGAGTGATCGCCGATGCGTCTGGGTCCGTTCCAAGAATTAACATGTCAATTCTTGGTCCGAAAGACGCAGCAGGAGCCCTATAATAAACTATAGGGTGCAATCCTCCTGCAGCCAAACACACAGCTGCATGTTGGATCCGATTGACGCTACATTTTTGGATGCCATTTCGCTGCGTATTTGCACTCTAATATGGGTGAGATGCAGTACATTATCTTGTGAACATACCCTGTGTGACACAGGCTGTCTCAGGGCAACATGCAATGTACTTTGATAGCAGGCTTGCTATACAGACAGCAGTGGGGCTACTCTAGGTCCCCAGTGCTGACTGTACAGTCATTTCCCAGGCTCCATCGGGCACTGGGACTCACCTTTGATTATGCCGTGATCACGAATCACAGGGTTAAACGGCGGGGATTACGGAACTGTTAACTACAGCTTCATTTCTAGCACAGTTGCAGCATTGGGAACCGCAAAACCCCTCTGTAGGTAGCGATGTGTTTTAAATTGTCCAGCTCAATAAACATGTGATTTAATGTGTGTCATGTAAAGTGTAATAGAATTCACTAATATAGTGGAAATATTCCTCTTTTTTCATATTTTACACTTGGTACCTGCAGCTCCATTTCTGCACATAAAGGGGGCCTAAGGTACCGGGACAGCAGGTGTTAAATATGAAGAAATAATGGTAAGCGCTAATAAGCGTGACACTTTAAAACTTATTTTCATTGATCTGGACAGTCCCTTGAAGCATTCGATATACCGTATTTTCCCAAAAATAAGTCCTCCGCCAAAAATAATCCCTAATCCTTGATAAGTTAAGACTCAGCAGAGAGTAATTCACTATGGACGAACTAACGGCAGTTTGGAACAATAAGGCCATGTTCACACGGCTTACTTTGTGACGGATTTCAGTCCGTAATTCGCGCCATATTGCGCGAATTACTGCTGAAATCCGTCCCAGTCATTACGGTAATACGCAGATCTCATAGAGAACTATGGATTCCGTCTTTCCCGCTGCGAATACGGCGAGCGGGGAGAAAGTTTTAAATCAATTATCTGGGGGGATACGCGCCCCTGAATAATGAATGGGGCGAAATCCCCTCCCCCCGTTAGCGGGATAACCGTGGGGGAACAAAAGCCTTATAGACAGGGATAGGTGCATAGGTGGTGGAACCAGAGAAATGGGTGCACAAAAAGGAAAAAAAAATCTTCCCTTTTCTCCAAAAAAAATAAAACAACAGTGTATTTGGTAATTGTCTTCATTTACCTTTCCTTACATGTTAAAACCTAGCCACGTCACAAAGTAAGTGCAAGGAAGCCCATAATAAACAGTCGGACAGCTGCCTAGTTTATTTAAGGGGGCCGCTGAAATCTGATTGACAGCTGAAAAATAAGAACTAAAATGTGATTGGCAACTGTGGCTGGCTAGCCCTTGTATAAGTTTTAAAACTCCTTAGTGGTTAAAGAAAAAAAATACATTAAAATAAAACTCTATGTATACATATGGGGCCCCTTAAGGGGTTGTCTCACTACAAGATTGTATTCAAAATTAAAGATCTTCAAAAAACAAGCACGTTTGCAATATATGTCAATAACAAAAACTCCTACTATTTTAGATAACTTGTTTTTTGTGGCTTCAAGGTGTGGGTCTCTATGTCACCGCCGTTTTCTTCCCTGATAGGCTGTATCTCCGGTCTTACAAAAAAGGGAGCGTTTGGGGGGACATGCAAGTTTAACTATCTCCTGTCCCCTTTTTCTTCTGCTCACCTTTCCTGCAGCACAGAGCAGTGTTTAGGGGCGGATACGCACCCCCGTCAGTTCCTTGTGCCTTATCTGTGTTCAGCCTAAATTTTTATTTATGCTGTTTAAATATTTTCCTGCCCAAGTCTTCAGCCTGAGTCACCTAATTAGCATTCACTCTCCTGTTTACCAAACCAGCTTCATGCTGAAGTGAATGATTCAGGCGGAAAAAAGTCAACATCGTGAATAGAAATTAAAGCAGACACAAACAGATGTAGCACTGAGATAACTCCATGCAAATAAAACAGGCCCCCAGCCTTGGCACTATCACATCAAGATTATTTGAATCCTTCCCCCCTGCCAATTCCCTGTCGGGGAAAACCCCTGGCCTCCCTGCGTGCTGTCATGTATGGATGAGGGGAGAGAAATATGTACAGGGTGGATACTATTGAATGGTGAGCAGCGGGGGAAAAAAGAGAACTCTGTGATCTGAATGTTTCCCTTCCAATGTGTTGCATGGGGAGCGAGCGCAGCAGATGACGTCACCTAGATGAAGGGGGGGGGGAGGGGACCCGGGAAAGCCTGCTCCCGCCCTTTGATTTCAAAACTACAGCTTTTAGGACAGCACCAAGGGAGGATGAAATCCAGTCGTGAGACAACTCCTTTAATGAAAACTGTCTGACAATGTCCATAACAACCAATCGGAGCTAAGGTTTCAATTCTTATGCTGTTTTAGAAACATGAAAGCTGAATTCCTGTTGGTTGCTATGGGCAACATAGACAGTCTTAGGCCATGTTCATACGGCTTATTTTGATGTGGTTTTGGACAAGGTTTTCGGAGCATTTCCTCGACGAAAACCTCGTCCAAAACGCCCCCAGTTCATTTAATTGATTCTTATGTATAACCTTATTGTAGTTCAGACAACGTGGTTTTTACACGCTTCTTCGGAAGCGCTGAAAAAGAAGTGTCATGTCAATTCTTGAAGTGTATTTTTGGCGCGGTTTTGGCACGGTTTTTGTCCTGGCTATTAATTTGTATGGGTGAAAACCTCGCCGAGAACCCTCTTTTTAAAGAAGCGTTTTTCGGCGGGGGTTTTTTGGGAGGGGAAAAAGCCCCGAAAACCAAATCCAAATAAGTTTGTTAAAACAGGGGCCTTTAAACCTTTAGTCATTTTTCATAAATGGGGCCCCAAAAAGGGTTCCTTTTTAGGGGCACATGTAGTAAATTGTGTGTTTTGTTTTCACCAAAATTTTTATTTACATCCACAAATCCTTTTTCCCTTTCCCCAAAAAACCCCTTTTGAAATTTTTGTCAGGAAGAAGCTCATATGTGTTGTCTGTATAGTTTTACTTCTGACCTGTACCTTCCGTCTCTTATTAGCACAACACACGTGAAGTGGTGGCCATTAAATGTGTCAGCAAGAAAACCCTCAATAAAGCTTCCGTGGAGAACCTACTGACAGAAATTGAGATCCTGAAAACTGTCCATCATCCACATATCCTTGAGCTGAAGGACTTCCAGGTCAGCCTTCAATGTGCCATTCCCTTACATAGAGTTGGCCAGAAAGTCTTGGATGCCCCCTCCGCTCCGAGTTTAGATGCAATAGCCCCGGGAAGCCCTTGAAAACCTCCACGCTCCCAAAATGTTTTTTTGGCCTTATGTCCGCCTGACTTTGAAATTTGATATAAAGGTGGAGGTGGCATGGCTTAGAGCTGTTATTGGTGTCCCCGGATAGGCAGCAAGTGCCAGGAGCTCTGAAGACCAGCGCATGCCCAGTAGCACATCAACAAGGAGCAGCTTGGGCTAGGTCGGCTACTGTGAAATGCATTTTTTCCCCGGGAGCACCGGGTTTATTTGTTTGCTGACTCAGGGACATCAAGCACAGGCCTGGAGCAAATAATGTTATCCCACGGCCTGGATGTTCCTCACCCCTGTTTCCTACCCCCACTATGATGTTCAGAATTTGAAAAGTTGTGCCCTTGTGTGATAACCCCTTTAAAAATAAAATAGCACAGAGTAAAATAAATGAATACCATTTTATTCTTGCCACATCACTGTTCCTTTTGATTTTTTTTTCCCCCCCCTGTGCGGATGGATGCTGTGTCATAGTGGGACCGAGATTCCATAGGCCTGATCACAGAGTACTGTGCTGGAGGAGACCTTTCTCGATTTATCAGGACACGTCGTATTCTTCCAGAGAAGGTTACTCATATTTTCCTTCAGCAATTAGGTGGGTCGTTTTTCTTACAGCTGCTAGCACTCTATAAAGAAACAATGCATCAAATAAATAGGTGGTCTTACTCATATCAGTATTCAGTTTTGGGAGCTTTAAGGGTTTGGGTCCCCACTTTCGACATTGGGGGCCATATCGGGGGAAAAACGGGAAAAGGAAAGAAAAAACACGTGGCGTAGACAAAAAACCCTGTGCCCAATTTTGGGGATTTTGCATTTCTGCCCGGTTTTTTTCAGCTTTGCAAAATCCCAATAAAAAATTTAGAGCGACAGGGAATGAAATTTGGCATTTAAACCCCAAAATTTTCATCCCGGATTAAAAATACCCTAGAATGCCCCCGATTTATAAACCCCGCTCTACAGGGGGTCATAAACCCGGGGGAATTTGACTGGTTTACATTTCGGGCCTCGGGTTTATCCCAACTTTGAAAAGGTTTAAACCTTTTTTCCGCAAAAATTTTCCCCTAGAAATGCATTAGCAAGCAATAAATCTGAAGCTTCGTACAGTTCTAGTGCCCCCCCGCCTCCGCAAACACGCGGGGAACAGGGGCATTACAAAGTGTCCGGGGGGGACTCTGTTTAAAGCGCCTGCTAATGGTGTATGGGGGGGTCTTCAGTAATGCGAATGGGGCTGCGCTAGATGTCGGCTGAAAAAAACGCCAGACTTCCCGGGGGCCCGCCCCGTTTTATATATGTCCCGCTTAATTCTCAGAATCGGGTACACTTTGGATGTAGAGCATGTGTATGTCCCCGGGATCTTGTAGTCCTGCTGTGTATTAGGGATCCCTTTTGCTGTCTTTTGGGCCCTTTTTTGCGAAACCCGGGTTTTTTAGCTTTTACATCACATTACAAAAAACTTTAAACATAATGCTCAAAAGCTAATATAAAAAAGACCGTTAGGTGTTTTTCCCGGTTTTTCCGACGGATTTGGGGCCCTTGAGCGAAAATCAGCCGGAATAAGGGGGGGGGGGGCCCCGTTGGAGATTAATCCAAAAACTTTAGATTTGGAGTGGGAACTTGATGCCAGAGAGGAAAAAATTGATCAAAACAGTTTATAGTAACTAAAGGCATGTAGCTGGAAGGACTGCTGAACCCCTTGTTGACATTTGACGTACCAGTACGTCATAGGTGGGAAGTGGTTCCTGCAAATTCACATATATGAACATTAGGCAAGCTCAGAAGCTGAGTCCGCAAGATTGGCACATGGAACCAGCTGTATATAACAGATGGCTTCATGCGCAATCAGTTGGGACTGGAGTCTACTCTGGCCGTCGCAGATTAATACCTTTAAGTTGCGACTGTGGAACTTAGGGGAATCATGGGTGCCAATGGCTGCCATAACATAGAAGCCTAACAAAGGCTTCTGCGTTGTTTGTGACATCACCACGCGGGGGCATGGTGATTGACAGTTAAAGAGAACCTGTCACATAGGGTATGCCCCCCTTTCTGAGGACAGCACAAGCTAGTGACAGACATGCTTTTTCAGCGCTGTGTCCATTATTCTGTAAGATGCTGTAGTTTTCAAGTATTTGGTGCTCAAATCTGCAGTTTTCAGCCAGAAAAGAGTCATGAAGAGTCAGTTTTTCCAAACCCCACCCACCTGAGGCTAGTCCCGCCCACCTCAGCTGATAAACCTATTACTTTGAATAGGTCGAACCATGTGAATAACTGCCAGGTAGGTGGGGCTAGCCTTGATGGGAGGGGTTAACACCTGCTCATGAATAAGATTTGAGCATTAAATGCTCTAAAACTATAGCATCTTATAGAATAAAGGACACGGCGCTGAAACAGCATGTTTTTCACTAGCTTGTGCTGTCCTCAGCAAGGGGGGCATAAACTAGGTGACAGGTTCCCTTTAATAATACAGTGCAGTACAGACATGTACTGCACTGTATTATAATAGCAATCAAGCAGTCGCTAAGTCTAGTCCCCTAAGGGGACAAGGAAAGAGAGAATAAAAAAAAGTGTAAAAAAATAAATAAATAAAACTGTAAAAAGTAAAAACATACAACGCACTTTTCCTATTACAAATGCCAAATGGCAAAATTGCGAAATTTTATTTTTAATATCCTCCAGCTGCACATAAAAGGGAAATAAAAAGCGATCAAAAAGTCATGTAAACCCCAAAGTGGTACCAAAGTTATGACTATCAGAATTTGATAATATAAAAAGGCATTTTTTTTTTTTACAAAACGATTTCTATTGTGTAAAAGTAGTAAAACACAAAAATCTATATAAATTTGATATTGTTGTAATTGTACCAACCCGCAAAGTTATCATGTCATTTACACTTCTTGGTAAACCCCACAAAACACCGGCAGAATTGCTTTTATTTATTTTATTTTTTTTCCATTTTTACGGCCCGATGCTAAAAAACAAACAAACTGAAGCGCCTGTGTGCCCAAAATGTACCATACACCCCTAGATGAATTCCATAAAGATTGTTGTTTTAAAAAATGACTTCTGGAAGGTTTCACCTGTTCTGGTTCTTTGGTGGCTTTGCAATTGCGATATGACACCCACCAAAATCTGCGTTCCAAAAGCCAAATAGCGCTCCCTCCCTTGTACACCCTGCCATGCGCCCACACAGCAGTTTACACCCACATATAGGGTAAGAACGTTAAAGAAATTGCATAACAAGTTTTGGGATGCTTTTTTTTCCAGGACTCCGTGTGGAAATGAAAAAAAAAATCACCTATAACTGCATATTATTGGAAAACATTTTTTTCAATTCTCATGGCCGAACATTAAAAAAAAAAAAAAAAAATTGTGAGAACACCCATGAGAACATTTTGAGAACATTCCTTAGCGGATGTAGTTTTCAAAATGAGGTCATTTCATTGGTGTTTATTAAGTTTTAGCTCCTTAGGGTGTTCGCAAACCTTGAATGGTGCCTAAAGAAAACCCTAATAAAAATTAGACCCCAAAATTCAGTAGGTGCTTCTCCTATGAGTCCTATGGTTG
This sequence comes from Phyllomedusa bahiana, assembly GCA_025379985.1. NCBI lineage: Eukaryota > Metazoa > Chordata > Amphibia > Anura > Hylidae > Phyllomedusa > Phyllomedusa bahiana. The sequence continues at coordinate 22,693 of JAODAL010046197.1, read as the reverse complement.
AGTTAAATCTCACACTAGAGCCACATGTGAGAGATTTCTAAGAACTACATAATTGGGGGAATCAATGTTGAGTTGGGTTTTCCAGTTTACATTTACTGCGTTCCAGTAAGAAAATGGATTCAAATTCAAAATCTGCAAAAGAAAAGCGTAATTTCTGAAATGTCACCTCTACTTTGCTTTAATTCCTGTAAAACAGCTAAAGGGTTAATGCGCTATCTAAATGCTGTGTTGAATACTTTAATGGTTTAGTTTTTTTTTGCTGTGTCTTTTATTGGGGTATGTAGCATACAGACTCCTCAAAGGTACATAAATTTATAAGCCCCTAGTGTCCTGAGACAAAAAAAAAATTAAAAATGATTCCAACATAAAGTAGATATATGGTAGATGCTAGTTATAAACTATTTGGTGTGGTTTAACTATCAGTCTTACACACAGACATTTTTTAGCTTGAATAACTTTGCTATTTTTCACACACAGAAAAAAATATAAAAAAAAGCACAATAGGCCACATGTATGAAAACTGCCTGGGTCTAAGACTTTCTTTGTTGCCCATAGCAACCAATCAGAGCAACCCTTTCATTTCATATAGTGCTCTGGAAAAATGAAAGGGGCGCTCTGGTTGCTATGGGCAACAAAGTGAGTTTTAGACCTAGACAGTTTTCATACATGAGGCCCAATGTGTCACAAGAAACATTCTCTAAATAAGATAGATAAAAGCAATAAAATGTTATTTTCACATAATGTGATACAGGTCAGATTTGGACAATGGAGCTGCTTCATAGAGGTCAAAACTGGCTGTGGCAGTAAGGGGTTAAAATAGAAACTAGCTTATCTTTTGTTTCTCTTTTTTTATTCAGCAAGCGCTTTGAAGTTTCTGTACGAGAGAAATATTTCACACTTGGATCTGAAACCTCAAAATATTCTACTTAGTAGCATTGATAGGCCCCATCTAAAGCTTGCTGGTAAGTGTGGTCAGTCTCAGCCCAACTCTAGCCCAACGGCAGTTTTATTTTAGGATGGCCAGTTGCACCCTTTGGGGGGGAAGGGGTCAGGAGAAATATTTTTTGGTAAAGTAGGTTATGCAGTTGATTTTTTTTTTCTTAACTATTCTGCTGTCCTTTTAAAATAAAAAAAATTAAATAAAACCTTATGCTCACCTTCCCTCTCACCTTGAATCCAGCTTTGCACCGTCCTCCCTCTCCAACGGTCTTATGTTTTCTTCTGGTCTTCTGGTCTTAACTCAGAAGCGCTCCAGGCAGTGATGATAGCCTATGGCACATGACAACCCATTTGAAAGAAGACTGGAAGAAAACAGGTGACTAGTGGAGATTGAGGTCAGCATAGTGCTGGATCCAAGGTGAGCCGGAAAGTGGGTATAAGTGTTTTGTATTTTAAGGCTATGTTCACACGGCTTATTTCGGGGCATATTTGCGGACGTAATTACGTCCGCAAATACGTCCCGAAATACGTTTCAAATAATGAACAATTAGTATTTTCGCCATGTAAATACGATCGTAAAATTTACTCCCCTGTCACTTATTAAGGCGTATTTCGCAACGTAAATCCCCATAGTAAAGAATGGGGAATGTATTTACGACGCGAAATACGTGCTACACTTTGACACGTATTTGAAATGTATTTCGGGACGTATTTGCGGATGTAATTACGTCCACAAATACGCCCCGAAATAAGCCGTGTGAACATAGCCTAAAAGGGCAGCAATGTAGTGGAAAATAAAGTTTAACTGGATAACCTTTTAATAAGGCTGCAGCCGACTGTCATTTAATATGTAGTGGCCACTTTAAGCTCACAAGTCACATAGTTTGCTTTATTTTAGAAACAAAGCAAAAATGTGGGCATAGAAGTGGGCTAGATTCATTTTGACGTTGTTTAAGCAGTGGTCAGCATTTTGACAGTTCTGTTCAGTTACTGGTATTATCTATTCTTTTCTTAGTAAAAATGCATTTTTCCACTAGATTTTGGTTTTGCACAGCACATGATCTGCCAGGATGAGCCTCAGTCACTGCGAGGATCTCCTCTGTATATGGCTCCTGAGATGGTATGCAGTAAACACTACGATGCACGGGTAGACCTCTGGTCTGTTGGGGTTATTCTGTATGGTAAGAAATCTCACGCTAATAATACTAGTTATGTCATTTTTCAAGATACACTATTGCTAAAGTGTTAGATCCAGCTCTTAGGGTATGTTCACATGGCATAATACTGTACGTGCTGCAACACGCCGAGCGTACGCTGATCAGTGCATACTTCCAAAGCAGGTGGGGCCGGGGTCCAGCCGACCCCATTCACATGGATTGTCAGCAGCGCGCAACCGGCGCAAACAATTAACAATTCTCTCCCTGGGTAATTCATATGAGAGCTATGAATTACCGTAATTGCGGCGCGCATTGCCCCGCGTATAAAGCGCAAGTACGCGGTGAAGCGTGCGCCGCAATTACGCCATGTTTACCTACCCTTATGATTAAAACATTTGTTTTTCTTTAAACCATAGTAAACAAAAGTGATTCAAATGTAAATAGTCCAGTATAGACATGCAATATTCTGACGCGTTTCGTGCAAAAATCTGCCCTTATTTATAGCTATACACAAAGGACTATATATAGCTTGCTAATTATGGCTTTATACCTTGTGCATATACACTATGAGATAGTAGAATTTCATTGGTTGTGAGTAAACGGATTTAGATTTGGGTGCTCCCGTTTATCCACAGGATAGGTGATGAAATGCCTGGTCTCTGTGGGTCCCATTTCAGGGATTCCCGCTGATCACTAAAATGGGGGTCTTAACTGCCCCATTATTCCTCACTGCATTCACACAGGAAGGATTTAAATGGTGCAGCCACCAGACATGAATACTACTGCGTCGATCAAAGTGTGGGGGACCGACCAAGATAGCGGAGCATTGTAATCGGCAGTGTTCATCAGTCATGCAGATTGTAAATAAATCAGTATTGCACATGTCTGACTGTCACTTCATTCAATCCCTTCCTTGCTGTGTGAATGCAATAAGGAAGAACAGGGGACTCGGGTCTCCGTTTTAGTACACGGTAGGGCTCCCAGTGATTGGATCCCTAGCTATCAGACATATATTACCACCTCCTGTGGATAAGGTATATATGTCTTTCATGGGAACACTCCTTTAAAGTAAGCACAACAGTTCCCTTTAAGAGGGTGTGCCAAGAAGTTGATATCATCTGGAGAATGTAATGTTTGTTCTAGATGTATCACTTGTCCTATTTTCATTTGTCTTCTGTGTAATGTAATTAGTCATTTCTCTTTCATCATAGAGGCTCTATTTGGGAGAGCACCCTTTGCATCTAGGTCATTTTCAGAACTAGAGGAGAAGATAAAAAGTAACCAAAGTATAGAGGTAAGACATGTGAAGAGGCTAAAGGGAACCCTAAAAGCCATGTGTAACCAGTAACAGTTGTCCAGGTTTTAGAAAAACACAGTGGCTTTCTTCCAAGAGCAGTGTCATGTCTGTCCAAAGTATCCCAGTTCAGTACAAGAATATCAGGAATAATTTTTCTATAATTCATAACCCGCAGGTAGCTACAGCTGAACAGCAGGATCTCTCGCTTAGGTCATTTAATACGGCGGTGTAATACACATTAAAATCTTCTCCTTTTTAAATTCTTAGCATTTATGCATATCAGTGCTATCCAGCTTTACATACAAACAACATGTTTTTAAACACCTGCAGTCTTGATGGTAATGTCCATTCACATTTATATGTCTAAGTAGTGCTACGTTTCAGTGGACACACCTTCTTTGTCAAGCATGCATTACATACTACCAACTTCCATAAGATATACAGTATTTGCATAAATAAAATCATGAATTAACATTCACGGCTTAAATCAATATTAAATCCAAATAATCTTAGGTCCTATATAAATTAGTAACAAATGCTTAAAGGGGTTGTCTCACTACAAGGATTGATTTTTATGTTAAAGATCTTGCAAAAACAAGTCACTTTGCAATATATATTCATTAACAGTGTCCTACCTATTCCTAGATATCCCCTTTTGTATGGGCTGCATCAGCTCCTCAGGTCAATATAGCTACAGACCTGTTTGATCTCTCCTGATAGGCTGCCAGCACTGGTTGCTATAGCTACAGACCTGGCTTCTACTGCAGCTTAGTGGAAGCCACTAAACACGCCCCTGAATTCAAAGTGAAACCAAGAAAACAGGACTGTGGTAACATGAATCAATGTAGTGAGACAACCCCTTTAACATATATACATAAGCCTGTTGCCTCGTTTACCATAGACCCATACCCCTGCGTATATCTCCAATTTAGTAACTTTCCAGGTCTTGTTCACCACATTCTAAAACAGCGCATGTGTACAAGGGTAAGTGTTTCCATTCATTCTATGGTCATGTATGCTAAGTACATCAGTTATGAAACAGCACTCCAAGACTGGATATACAGGCAGCACACTTTTTGGGAAGCGGTGAACTTTGGGGCCAGACTAGTGATGGTCCACCTCAGATACCTTTAATTTAATGCACAAGAAATACAGTAGAAATAGTCAACACTTTCAATCAACAGCAATTGTAATGATTCTTTTTTATTTTATTTTGAATCTCATGATAAAAATACATATTCACTGTGTTAAACAGAGTAGCAACGTTTTGTTTGTGAGTGTCCTTATTCAGACTTGGCAGAAATAGAAATCCAGAACTGCTTACACATGTAGTGCAAACACGGTTACTATGAGGCCTGTAATGAAGGAAGCATAGTGATATACTAAGTCACTGTGGTTCCTGGTATCGCCGTGTCTGTAAAAGTGATCTATTAAAATATAATATCATTTATCCCATACGTTGAACACAGTAGAAGAAAAAAAAATTCCGGATGCCAAAATTGTGGGTTTTTTTTGTCAAAGGATTAGAAAAACAAGTGATCAAAAAAGTCGCCTGTATCCAAACTTGGTAACAAAAATACTACACTATAACCCAGATACCTCCCCTCACGCAATCTCCGCTCCTCACAGGACCTTCTTCTCTGTTCTCCTCTTATCAGCTCCTCACATAACCGTCTCAAAGACTTCTCCCGTGCTTCTCCCACACTCTGGAACTCACTGCCCCAACACATCAGACTCTCCTCCACTTTCACCAGCTTCAAAAGCAATCTGAAAACCCATTTCTTCAGGCTTGCCTATAACCTACAATAACCCTGCTGCCACTACACCCTCCACAAACATGTCTGCCCCTACCTTCTGTCTCTTCCCCCTCCTTGTAGATTGTAAGCCCTCGCGGGTAGGGTCCTCTCTCCCTCTGTCGTGCCAATTGTCATTCATCACTTATCATTGTACTCGTTTGACTTATGTATGTAACCCCCCTCGAATGTACAGCGCCCTGGAACTAATGGCGCTTTAAAATAAATAATAATAATAATAACCCACAAAAAATGAACCCTTCACTGAGGTTCATAGGTATAAAAACAAAGGGCGACAGTATGAATTCTGGCACTGATAGACCAGTTCTAAATCGCGTTAAGGTAGTATAGACTGCGTTAGAATGTATAAACCTGTTCTTCTACAGGTCATACATACAGGCACAGTCTAGTGCCAATACAATGGCTCAGGAAGACCACCTATAACCTGTTCTGCGCCAAAGTTTTAGTGTCAAAGGATCATAAATGTGTATCTTTCTACTAATGTGGTGCGACGCCTCCAGAATGCCCCAAAAGTTTGGAGCCTGTTCATACATCTATAGAACTGGTCTACTACATCTTTTTGAGGCCAGAATTCTGGTGCAGCCCCGTTCATACATTTTGCCCAAAATGGTTATTAGTCCAAGAATCGCACTGATCTGCAGAATACAGATAACACATTTATACAGAAGAGTGAATGCCATAAACACAAAACCCCCGGAAATATGGTGCAATTTTTTATTTTTTTTTTTCATATTTCACCACACTTACAATTTTTTTTTTGTGGTTCCCAAGTACATTATATGGCACAGTTAATTGCATAATTAAAACACACATCTTGTCCCACAAGAAAAGCCCTCATATGTCTATGTAGATGAAAAAATGAATAAGTTATTGCTCTTCGAAGGTGATAAAGGAGACTTGATGTCGTCCCTTTAATTCATTTCTAGTGTGTTACTTATACGGCCTGTTTACCTTACGTTTTCTGATATATACACAATCCGGTCCTTCACACACCACAGGGAGGTAAGATACAACCCTTGCAGATAACTTTTATATAAAAATACTTTACTTGTAACATAGAAGTGACAAAACAATATACAATTACATGAAGATACAAGACGTGAACATTACAGTACAGATGACGTACAGGACACAACCACACACCTAGGCCTCCTGTTCCTGCCCTCCCTGGACACCAGCAAATGTAGGCAATGTATTTATATACAAGGTATCTAGATCAAGATACTATAAAGTCTCCTGGAATTACTTATTACCAAATCCACATGCAGCACTGAGCCTGTACATGTACATGTAGAGACTTCTGCATAAATAGTATATACCATAAATCGCATATTATCTACTTGTCCATCCACACCTAGAATATCTATATGTACACATATAAGGTCTACTGTAATGTGATAATATTTTTATACATACACTTTGAAAGCACACATATAAAACTTAGCCTGTCCTGATGTAAATGCTTTTCGTCGAGGGGTTGCAGGAAGAGAGAAAGAGAGCCAAGGCTTTACATGATCTATATATATATAAAAAAAATAATAATTAATAAATAATATCATAAAATAAAAATTAAATTATTATATATATATAAAAAAACAAACAAACAATAGTTCTGGCAAAATTTATGATTATGGCAATATTTTTATAATTAAAACTTTTTTTTGTTGTTGCTAGTCTCCATATTTCAAGACCATTTGGGGTACATACGACTTTTACACTACATGCAATCTATGAACAGGTGTGGATATGTGTTAAATTTCATCCACCACTCTGCCCAGGCCTCCAACATATTCAGATCCTTTTGGAATAGAACATTATCCTCTATTGTGTTAATTACTTTACACAATTTAGCATCATCTGCAAAGATTGATATTCTACTATGCAATCCTTGTATAAGGTCAATTATAAATAAGTTTAACTCCTCAATGACCGCCCGCCGACTTTAGACGTTGGCTGGTGCGGGTCGTTCGTCTGCAGCGATATCTTTAGACAGCTCTGATCCCAGAGCATCCCCTGCAAGCATCTGGGAGCGGAGGAAATCTCCGCAACCCGATGCTTTAACTCTCTGATTGCGGTGGTGCGTTACTGCAGCACAATCAAAGGGTTCCCCAGCTCTGTTGGGTGATTGGAACACCCGGTGACCCGACAGAGCTTGGGGAATGGCTGCACAGTCAGCTCTGGCGACCTAGAGTGGCCCCAGAGCTGTCTGTGTATGAAGCCAGTGACTAGGACACACTGTGTGGTGTCCTAATCACTGCCTGTGTCAGACTGACACAGATTAGAATGTATTAGCATATATGAATATGCTAATACATTACTAAGTATAAAAAAAAAAATAAAAAAAATGTAAAACAGTTCTCCCTTCATGGGAGTAAAAAGAAAAGTAAAAAAAAAACAAGTGTAAAAAAAAAAAGAATAACAAAATAAATAATAAAATAAAAATAAACATTTAATAAAAAATAATTGTGCATAAATTTAACACACAAAAAACCTACACATATTAGGTATACATGACCGTAATAACCTGTAGAATTAATCTAACAAGTTAAGTGTGAAATGTGAATGGTATAAAAAAAAAAATTTAAAAACTAAAAATAGAAAAAAATAAAATAAAATATACTGCAATTATTTATAAGTGAACTTAAACTATTCCCCCATAAAGTACAACTTGTCTCGAATAAAACGAGTCCTCATACAACTGCGTCGTTGAAAAAATTAAAAAGTTACAACTGTTGAAGCGCAAGGAGGCAAAAACAAAAAAAATATTCTGGTCATTAACTACTTTTCAGGCGTTCGGCTTAAGGGGTTAAGAGAATGAGGCTCAAACAGATCCCTGTGGTACTCAACTAGTAATGATGATCCAATCTGAGTATGTACCATTAATCACCACCCTTTGTTTTCTACCACTCAGCCAGTTAGTTCAAACATTTCCGTCAGCCAAGCATTCTCATTTTACTTACCAGCCTTTTATGTGGCACAGTATCAAATGCTTTAGAAAAATCTAGATATATAACATCCAATGTCTCACCAAGATCCATTTAGAATTAACCTCCTCATAGAAGCTGATGACATTAGTTTGATAGGACCGATCCATCATAAACCCATGCTGGAACTGCATCATACATTTATTTTCAATCAGATACTCCAGGATAGCATCTCTTGGAGAACCTGGAAACATTTTACCTACAACAATGGTTAAAATTACCAGCCTATAGCTTCCAGGATCACTTTTTGACCCCTTTTTGAATACAGGCTTTCCCCAACTTACAACGTTTCGACTTAAATCTGTCCCCTAGTTACAAACGGAGACTTATGGGGCATGCTGGCACTTGTAGTTCCATGTTCCTGAGCTGATAGTAGCTGTGGAATGACAAGTTCCAGCATGGTACAGCAGCACTGGGTAAAAATTAGGGGAAAATTTCCTTAACAAGGGAACAACGCAAAACAATTAAAAAAACTTCCCCCGCCTTTCCAAAACGAAAAAAAAAACTTTTGTGCTGGATTTTCATTTAATAAATATACCTGTTCTGACTTACATACAAATCAACTTTAAAAAAAACCTCAGTCCCCACCCATTCATAATTGGGGGACGGCACCACATTTTCTATGTGCCAAAAGCTTAGGGACATACCCCTCTTTACAGTCCTAAAATTTAAAAATAGGGGGGTGCATCATATTACTTACCTCCCTTAGGACACAGGGGTGTATACCATCAGCACCTGGTGATTTGTCTATTTTAATCTTCTTATGGCTGAGCTGCATTTCTTTCTGGTTTAGATAGGAAAAAATTTAGGCCCCTGTTTTACCGGCTTATTCCCGACTGATTTGTGAGCCCCATTTAGCTCACAAATCCCCGTGAATAAGGGGCGGGGCGGGGGGGGGGGGGCGAGCGCGCGGGGGCGCCGCTCCCAGGCCCCATAGACAATGCATTGTTAACGCGCGTCGCGCCGATTAAAATAATTACATGTTCACTTACTCCCTCCCTCGCGGCATTCCCGACGGGAGAGCGACGGCAATCCACTGTTTTCTCTTGAGAGACAGTGGATTACCGTAAAGACATGGGACGGAATGGCGCCGTACTTGCAGCGCAAACCAGCGGGAGTCAACAGCCGGGCCAATCCTTGCCCAAATATCCGTTGATACGAGCCTTAAGGTACAGTTTATTATTCCTCTGCCAATCAATAGGAAGGTCATCTTCCTTGGTGGAGATTTTTTTTGTAATAATGACAGATATAAAGGAGCTCATGATTGGACAAGTTAACATCCAAACAAGACATTTGGCTGTGCCAGTACAGTTGTATCCCACTAAAATCGGGGAAACAATTTAGTGGGTGTATGGCCGGCATTACAGTAGTCCAACTTTTCTGCATTTCTCACATAATCCAGTACACTCCTACAAGAGTGATAGTTCTCTAAACCTCATTTTTGCTTGTCCATGTGTAGCTCCCAACAAGACCACGGGTTTCTCCAGAGTGTCGTGATCTACTCCAGCGGCTGTTGATAAGAGACCCAGATCAACGAATTTCCTTCCCAGATTTCTTCAACCATCCGTTCGTAGACCTGGAGCACATGCCATGTGCAGAGTCTTTGCAGAAAGCTGTAAATACCTTATCTTTACTTTGCATTTTACCTATTTTTGTGCATTATATTAAATCTTATTTTTGCAGGACATGTATTTTTTTATATGTGCCATTTTGGTGTGCGAATATGTTACATTTGATTGTTTTTTATTTAATTCTGCGGGTGCACACCAAAAGCATTATGGTAACATCTCCCCAATATTTATTTCTTACTCTGTTTGCCAACAGCCTAACCAACTTGTGCATATTTATAGTACAATTTGTTATGGTTGTTGGGATACTAAATATTTTGGGTTATTTTATGTGATATAGTTGTAATTGAATAACATATATATCTAAAAAAGTCACTTTTTTGTTACTTTTTTCATTCATTAAATACATACATTACATGTTTCTCTCAGTCTTGCTTTGCTGTGTCTTCCCCTATTAGTCATTCTATTTTATTTATTCATATAGGATGCCTTTGTTGTGGAAGCTGTAGAGAAAGATGGAGCTGGACAGCATGCAGCTGCCCTCACATTGTACTGCAGAGCATTAGAATACTTCATCCCTGCTCTGCACTGTAAGTGTTTGTTTTTTTGTTTTTTTTCCTAAAATGTTTCTTCCATGTAAATCAATTTAGGAAGTGATTGCAGATGTTTAATTTGCATATATGTTCAGTATAAAAATGCATTTAACTTTCATATTACTTCTTATGCAGATGAAACAGATGTTCGTCGGAAAGAAGCCATCCGCTCTAAGGTCTGTTCTCAGTGCCAGTTGCTTGCTCTTAATGCATACCCTGTGTCTTTAGTATCAAATAATAACATGCACCCATAGTTTAGGATTCAAAATGTAATATTGCACAATTTTCCGATGACGAGTGAGTCTTAATCTTTGCTGTTTCTGAGTAAAGCATTAATTTGTGCATGGTGCAGGTTTGTCAGTATGTGTCCAGAGCAGAGGAGCTAAAGGTCTTGGTGTCATCTAATAATAAGAGCCTGCTGCAACAGGGTATATCGTCTCGGGAAATTTTGAAAGGTAAGATTAGGCACCTTTTTGAAGGGCAGCTGTAAACCCCCTTTAACTGTTTATATAAATCCTGTTTTGTTGTTTGAGATTATATATTTAATCCTGTGTTTATAAATGTATAATAGCAAAAAGTAGTGGGTATATACTAAAATTTAGCAAATGATAAGACATTTGTATGGTTGTACTTAGAGTTGAGGAGCAAGCTAACACACTACAACAATATAGGGAAAACTGTAATGAAGGGTTTAAATAATGGGAATATGCTGTGTTGAGTTGCTTCATTTGCAGATAGACAGTTATCCATCTTCAAGATGCTGCAAATTTACACAATTCAAACTTTGCTAAAATATTTTTTAGCTTGATGAACAGAAATTGTTATTAATGTATTACTAGTATAGTGGCCTCTCAACATACAATATCAATATATTAATTAGTTTTGGGACAATCATTGTATGTTGCAACCATAACATGATCCAAATGAAGAAAAACCCCCTTTAAAGGGGTTGTCTCATCTCATCATTTCATAGGATGCATGAATGAAATAATGCTGCTTTGCTCTGTCACTTCCTGGTCAAGCTGTCTGTAATTAGCATATGAGCTCTGTCTATTCAGACTTCTCTGTTTATTAGTCTAGATTAGCCAAATGACCTTCTACCAGGACAGGAGAAGCTTCTGAGCTAAAGTAAACAGTAGAGTAATTACTGTCTTTTGTCTGAAAGATCAGATAACACACAATCTCTCACACTGCTGGCCAACCTGTGTGGTGATGTCACTCCATGCTATCAGATAGAACAAACAGCAGGGGAGAAGAAATACACAGGTCGGTCACTTGGGTAACCAGAGAGCGTTCAGAAGGTGATAAAATCACTTGTAGCTCCTTAACAAAAAAAGATGAACAAAGCAATATTTTTGAAAAATGTCTTCATTTAGTGTTCCCTACGTGTTGAAAGATAATATTTGTAGTGAGACAATCCCTTTAAGGATGCAGCCAGTTTTGATCTTTGTGACAGAGCCACATTTTTTAAATTTTACTTGTCAGTTTTTTCTGGGAACAACTTTTTTTTATACTTTTATCTATCCGTGTGATTCAGGGATTTTCTCATGACACATTGTGGTTTAAGTTAGTAATACATTTTGGTCCATACAATCCTTGTTTATTTGTAAAAAAAAACCTTAAAAATATTGTGAAAATTTGCCATTTACAAAGTTCAAAATTTCAAGAACATTTTTCAGGGATCAGTCTGGTTTTGAGGTTGCTTTGAGGTGCCTGTATGTTAGACACCCCCAAAAATTAACCCATGTAAGAGACTGCACCACATAAAGTATTCCAAACAGCAAAGTTTGTTTACCCTCTATTTGTTTTACAGGAATTAAAGAAAAGTGCAAGTGAAATTTTAACTTTTTTCAGATTACAATTTTTATCTATTATTTACTGGAACACAGTAGATGAAAACAGGGAAATGTAACTCAATATTGATTCTTCTGATTCTACCATTTTCTCGCCAATAATTCATTGGGGGACACAGCACCTTGGGTATAGGCCTTGCCTTCAGAGGCGGACTCTAGGCGGATCAAACGTGTTAGACCCGCCCCGACTGCCTATATCCCTCCTGCTGATGCCAGGCTGATCAGTTTTCAGCCTATTGTCTGTAGGAGGCAGATGCTGCTCTGCAGCTCTGCAGAGTTTTTTGTTATTTTTTCTTTCCTTTGCAGGAAGGTGATTGAGCACCCGGCTCTCACCTGGAGGAAGGTGATTGAGCACCCGGCTCTCACCTGGAGGAAGGTGATTGAGCACCCGGCCTCTCACCTGGAGGAAGGTGATTGAGCACCTGACTCTCACCTGGAGGAAGGTGGTTGAGCACCCGGAGGAAGGTGATTGAGCACCCGGCTCTCACCGGGAGGAAGGTGATTGAGCACCCGGCTCTCACCGGGAGGAAGGTGATTGAGCACCCGGCTCTCACCTGGAGGAAGGTGATTGAGCACCCGGCTCTCACCTGGAGGAAGGTGATTGAGCACCCGGCTCTCACCTGGAGGAAGGTGATTGAGCCTCTGGCTCTCACCTATCAGGGGGGCTGTTAATGCATAGTTGTACCGTGACGCTGTCCCCCCTGAGGGCGTCAGGAAACCAGTCAGTTCTTTAGCTGGCTGGTCTTCCTCCCCGCCGCTCACCCGTCCCCACCTGCCGCCTCCACGGCCTTTTATGGATTCCGATAGCCTCACCTCTGGGTGCATGGTACCGAAGGGGTGATGCCGCGACGCCCAAAGACATCGGATCGGTGAGTACCCCGACTTCCTCTGTTTTGGGGGTGGTCGGGGATTTTTTCCTTTAATGCGTTTTGGGTGGCCGCAGGAATTCCGTTTTCCTGCGGCCTCCCAGTGTTGCCCTATTTCCTCAGGTATTGGGGGGCTTCCCAGGGCAGGAGTACATTCCCTCCCCTTGGTCGGTGCCGGCACTGGACAGCAGACATGTTAGCCCGCTGCGGCAGCGTCCGGTTAAGGGTTTGGCCCGGCAGCGTTTTTCTCTGCCGCGCTGGGGGTCCCAGTGATGGGGGGGCATATTTCCCCCCATACTATAGCTACCCTAAGGCAGCAGGACAGGTTGCCGGGGGGCACTAGCGTTTGGGCAACCATGCAGTGCCGCGGCGGTACCGCGTGTTGTGGGTCTGGCGCTGGCTGCTGGGGGTGAGATGGGCCTCTCAGGGGCTACAGGTATCGCTTACCAGCTCCCGCGGCGTTCCGGCGGTCGCGCCGTGCCGCGGGCCGCACGCTCAAATTTAGCCCCCGGCTTCTGGAGGCTTAGGCCGCGCCTAGGCCGCGACTGGGCCGCGCCCTCTCCCGGCTCCAAACGGGTTACGGGCCACTCCCTGGATGGGGCAGGACCTCCAGCAGCCCGGGACTGTGTTGGGGGCGGAGCCTAAACGCTGTTTTTGCGGCGTTTGGCATCCTGGCTTCTCCTGACTGCTGAGGAAGACACAGCATCTTGGGATGGTAAGTTGGCCCCCTGTGTGCCATCCATCCCTGCCCCCGTGCTTTGCAGCCATGTCCCTTTTCAGGGCTAAGTGTTTTAAAACGCCCGTGCCCAAAACAGTGGCGACTTGCTTCGCCTGTGCCCGCTGCCACAGGATTGCCTTGTTGGCTAGCCCCGGTGCACTTTGTGCCCTTTGCGCTGCTCCGCTATCATCCACTGGGGTACACAGCGCCTCCTGTCGGGGGTCGGTGGCCCCATATTGGGCCAGGTCCCTCGCTCGCTAGCAGTGGCCACCCTGTACAGAGTACCCCAGGTTACGGTTTTGGCCATAGGGCACATGCCGTCGCTGCTCGCTGCCCAGCCTCGCACCTCCCAGGGCCCAGCGCCTGGCGCATTCCGTACGGAGTGTTCGCATAAGAGGGTCAGAGTTCTCTGCCTCTTTATCACCCAAGCTCTCTCCCATCAGACGGTGGTCAGAGATAGAAGCTCCATGCCTGGATACGGCTTCTTCAAGTGGGAACCCTTTGATTCTGACTCTGAGCCAGACAGAGATAATGATGCGGTAGCAGCGGTCCAAGCCCTTAGCCGGGCTATTGGGAACGCATGTGAAAGCTCCAGGCCTTGATACGGCCCCTTCTGGAGACTCCCCTGTCTCTGGCTTTAGGCCAGACAGGGTTGACGGTGTGGCAGCAGCAGTCCAAGCCCTAAGCCGGGCTATTTGGAACGAATGTGAAAGCTCCAGGCCTGAATACGGCCCCTTCTGGAGACTCCGCTGTCCCTGGCTTTGGGCCAGACAAGGTTGATGGTATGACGGCAGCGGTCCAAGCCCGTAGCCGGGAAAGCTGCGGGCCTGGATATGGCCTCTGTTGGAGACTCCCCGGTCTCTGGCTCTGGGCCAGGCAGGGTTAATAGGATGACAGCAGCGGTCCAAGCCCTTATCAGAGCTGTCAGAGACTCCCTTCATGTTAAGGTTGAGGATGTCTCGCCCTCCCAGGAGGAGGTCTCCCTTAAGGGCGGCAGGCGACGGTGATTGGTGTTCCCTGCACGCCTGAAATTGAGAACTGTTTGCCAGGGAGTGGAAACATCCGGTCAGGCGTTTGTTTCCTACCAGACGACTTAAGTCTCTTTGCCATTTCCCGGAGGATCAGGGTCATAGTGGTCGGTGGTCCCATTAGGGACCACCCCAGTCACCCGGCTTAAGTAGTCTATGGCCATCCCGGTCTTGGACGCGGCGGTCCGTGGTGACGGCACAGACAGGCGTCCTCATGGGTTGTTGTAGTCCACCTTGGGGGCAGCCGGGGCAGCCCTGCGACCTGCGCTTGCTTCTCCGCAGTTCAGCTTGCATGGTATGGTCGTAGCCGCTGCAGCAGCGGCTTTCGGATGGAAGCTTCCACAGGGGGTTGTGGAATCCCGCTTCCCAGTTCTCAGGGTTTCTGCGGTCCCAGTAAGTTCTCGCTGGTGTCGACCCGTTTTCTGACTAGAGCGTTGGCCAATGCAGTGGCCTTTCGCCGTTCCCTGCAGCTAGAATTTTTGGCGGGGGTTACAGCCGCCAAGGAGTTATTGGTTGCGCTTCCGCTCGCCTGCGGTAAGCGTTTTTTCTGGGAGGCCACAGAGGGTCGTAGTATGCTTCCCCGTCAGGGCCAGCCGGTGCAGCGGAATTCACGTGACTGTCTTGCAGAACGCGCACGCGCCTTTTGCCCAACTTGGGCTTGGTCTGAGGAGCCGGCCCCCACCCGAGAATCTTTTTTGGGATGGGGGCATTTCCTCCAGTTCCAGGGGATCTGGCAGGTTCAGGCCAGCGATACCTGGGTTCGCAGGGTCGCCACTTCAGGGTTCTTCGCTGGCAGAGCAGCGGTACCACCCTGGTCGGAAACTCTCCTTCCAGGGGTGGAAAACCAACTTGGCCAATCATCTGTCGGAAGTGCTTCGTCTTCTTTGCCGGAGGTGAGGTACGCGAGACGTCGACATGGTGACCGGTGACGTCTCGCCTCAATCCCTAGCGCCCGAGTTATATGGCAAGGGCCAGGATCCGCTGGCAGTGGACTTGCTGGTCCTGTCTTGGGGCAGGTTGGTCTGACCCGCCTTTTTTAATCCTGGACCCTTCTTCCTCGAGAGCTCAAGTGCCTAGAGTCCAAGAGGATACCAGCTGTGCCCTCCACCTTAGGATTGGGGCCGCAGGTCGGGGTACACGGAACACGGGCCCAATCGGCAAATGGTTCTTGACCGTTTCCTTTACACCCAGGCCTTCTGTCGCAGGGCCCTCTGCTCCAACCCACGGTACCGCGGTTGCAGTTTCACAGCAGGGCTGTTGCGACTGCAACCCTAGATCACCCGGGTTTGTTTGGCTTCTCCCAGCATGGTTGCAGCTGCCTCCACGGCTCTGCCGTTGGTTTCCCCCTGGCAATCCGCACTCTCCTCCGACAGGAGGGATTATGCCGGCCCCTGAGTCTGAGCGTTCTTTCAGGGATCTTATTCAATCCCTTTAGGGTTCGCATGAAGGGCAGCTCACTAGGGCCAATGTTGGTCCTTAAAGTGCTCAACCAGTATGCGTATGGGCCCGGTTGCCACTGGAGTCGCTCTGGTCAGCGGTAGCCTCTCGGGAGCGCAGAGAGTTTTTTTTTTTCAGCTGCTAGGGACATCAGGTTGTTTTTCGTCCTTATGTCCCAGTTCCATTAGCGGTTCCTGCATGTTCACAGTAGGCTCTTGACATTTCTCTGCTCAGAGCTCTGCTGTTTGGCCTCGCAGCTGCACCAAGGGTCCTCATGTAGCTCTTGCCACCCCTAATGACGATCCTTCACGTCAGGGGGTTGGTCCCACCTCAAATGCGCCTGCCGGGTCAGCGTCAGGATTCCCTGAAGTTGCAGCACGCTTCAGCTGGATGGGTAATTTGCAGCAATCCCGGTCTGACTCCATTATTAGGGATGGAACTTCGAGGGATGACTTATTCTCAATCAGGTTCCAGAGGGTTCCCTCCCCTCTGGAAGCTGCTGCACTTAATCGTGCCCCTATCTCTGTATCGCACCCAGCATATTCTTCAGTGTTGCATGCAAGGGTTTGGCAGCTTGAGGACCGCCTCTGAGGCGTGGTCCTTTGCGCAGCTCCTTGCTCACTCCCTGCAGCAGGCAATCCTGCCTCAGTGAAGCAGGTCTCCAATTTTCTTGGTCTCAGCGGTGCGCCTGCCATCCCAGGCTCGTTTCGACCTGGGCAGGTGGCCAGCCTTCCCGGTATTACATCTAGGGAGGTAATTTCTGTCCCCGCAATGGCTTGTCATCACTACAAACGCCAGCTTTTTGGGGCGAGGCCCCGCTCCTGGACGACGCGGGGTCTCTAGTCACTCGGGGACGCCAGTCGTCGGATCACTGTGCTGGAACCCCAAACTATTTCCTTAAGCGCTCTCGCATTGGGTTCCTCTCTCATCCAGGGCATCCAGTTCGGGGTTGGTCCAACAACACCACGATTGCGGCATATCTGAATCTTCAGGGTGGTTCCAGAGGCCGAGCAGTTCTCTCAGATAACTGCAAGGGTTCTTCGCTGGCAGAGCAGCGGTACCACCTCCTTCCAGGGGTGGAAAACCAACTTGGCCAATCATCTGTCGGAAGTGCTTCGCCTTCCTTGCCGGAGGTGAGGTACACGAGATGTCGACATGGTGACTGGTGACGTCTTGCCTCAATCCCTAGCGCCCGAGTTATATGGCCAGGGCCAGGATCCCCTGGCGCTGGCAGTGGACTTGCTGGTCCTGCCTTGTGGCAGGTTGGTCTGACCTGCCTTTTTTAACCCTGGGCCCTTCTTCCTCGAGAGCTCAAGTGCCTCGAGTCCAAGAGGATACCAGCTGTGCCTCCACTTTAGGATTAGGGCCGCAGGTCGGGGTACGCGGAACTCGGGCCCAATCGACAAATGGTTCTTGACCATTTCCTTTACGCCCAGGCCTTCTGTCGCAGGCCCCTCTGCTCCAACCCACTGTACCGCGGTTGCAGTTTCACAGCAGGGCTGTTGCGACTGCAAGCCCTAATAAACCGGGTCTGTTGCCCAGAAACTGTCCACACTTTGGTATGTCTACTCCAAGGGTGCCGTTGTTACTGCATCAGGCCGGGAGCTCGGACTCGCCCTCTCCCACTTGAAAGGGCAGAGTTCGGTTCGTCAAGTCTGTGCAGCGCAAGCTGGCTTCCGCTCACAGGTTAAGGTTTTTTATTGCAGGGGGTCATGCATTTGGTCCTCGGTTCGTAGGCCTATCGAACCGTGGGATGCAATACTTGTTTGGAAAATCAGACCGGCTGCACCTTTCGGGCCCTGTGTTTACTTTTATGGAAGGTGGCCTTCTGGGTGGCCCTCACTTCTATCCACCATGTTTCTGGACTGGCAGCTCTATCTGCAGGCCCCTGTTCTGGGGTCTGCGGAAGAACAAGGATACTCTGTGTCTAGGATACTTGTTTCCCTAGGATGGTTTCATCGTGTCATATCGATGAAGACATGGTTCTGCTCTCTTTTGCCCCCTCGTCCTCTCATCTTTGAGGACGATTGAGGACGATGGTGAGGGCCGTTCGGTTCTACCTCTCTGTTTTGGATCCTTTAGGTGCGCACAGTCCTCTTGGTTTTTACCTGAGGGTCCTTGTGGGGGCTTGGCGTCCTCTAGGCCGCCATTGCCAGCCGGATCTGGTCCATAGCTACGCAGGTCACGGCTCGCTCCTCACGAGCAGTTGGGGCCGCCTGGTTGGTTCGACTTCAAGCCTCGGCTTTTGCAGATTTGCAAAGCTATCACCTGGGCTTCGGCCCATACTCTAAGTTCTACCCAACTCATGCCTTGGCCTCGGCTGCTGCAGCTCTCAGCCGTAAGGTACTTCAGGTAGCAGTGGGTTGATGCTTGTCACTGCTGATGAAGTTTTCTAGTTGCCCACCCTCTGGGACAGCTTTTGGACATCCCAAGGTGAAGTGTCCCCCAATGAATTATTGGCGAGAAAATGGGATTTTTGTACTGACCGTAAAATCCTTTTCTCGTCCAATTCATTGGGGGACACAGGTCCCACCCCCTTTTTTTTTTGTCGCCAGGGAATTAGAGTTCTCTTTTGTTCCAACTCTCGGCCATGGCTTTTGTACCAACTGATCAGCCTGGCGTCAGCAGGAGGGATATAGGCCGTCAGGGCGGGGCTAACACGTTTGATCCGCCTAGTGTCCACCTCCGAAGGCAAGGCCTAGACCCAAGGTGCTGTGTCCCCCAATGAATCGGACGAGAAACGGATTTTACGGTAAGTACAAAAATCCCATTTTTAGGAATATCCCATATGGAGCCCTATTGTGCTATTTGACTCAACCACAAGCCTCAAAGTAGGAGGAGATCCTACTGAATTTTAAGGTCATATTTTCTTCGGGTGCCATTTCAGGTTTGCAGACACCGTAAGGTGTTAAAATGTAACAACCACCCTTTAAAAAGACCTCATTCGGTAAGCTATACCTCTTGTGGGGATTGACTTCGTTACAGGTACCACTAACACAGAAATGTCCATTTAAATAAATTGCAAATGAAACTAGCAGCTGTGCAAAATTAAGGCATAGCATAAAGATGACCTTTCTTCAGGCAAAGGGTTAACAGAAAACAGGTTGTTCTCATCATACAGTCTCTTTAATAAGGTACAGAATGGTTCAACAGCATCTCTATCTGGAAACAACACAGAAACCTCAGGACACTCTCCAGGTTTGGAGCCACACCCCAGCTCACCTAAGGGTATGTTCACACGTCGTCTTGCATCCGTGTAAACATACGCTTTTCAGATGCATCTCTGGGACCCACAGAACGGACCCAGAGACGCATCTAACAATTAACAGTGACTTTATCACTGCCGGCAATGTGGAACACGCAGCAGCATGTTGACATGCAATTCTTTGAAAGACGGACCCGACAGGCGCGAGGCAAACACGCATCGGCGATCTCTCATGTGTGTGTTCCTCATTGCCGGAAGTGATAAAGTCACTGCTAATTGTTAGATGCGTCTCTGGGTCCGTTTTGTTGGACCCAGAGACGTATCTGAAAAGTGTATGTTCACACGGATGCAAGACGCCTTGTGAACATACCCTAACGCTCCTGGCTTATAAGCCAGCCCTGATTAAACTGCTTGAAAGATAAGGCAATGTTCACAGGGTTCTTTTTGCCGACTTAATTGGGGGGGGGCTTGAAAACGGGCGCTGAAAATTTAAACGCCGGCTGCCGTTAAACTTTTGGGCGTGAAAAAAAAAAAAATTTTTTTTTTTTTTTTTCCAAATAAAATGCAGTTTTAGCTGATATTGTTTCATTTTTACAACTAATCCTAAAAAAAAAAGCACCCCAAAATTTTTTACCAATTTTTTTTCCCCCAAGTAGGGGGCAAAAAACTCTATTTTGTGGCGTATTTGGAAAGCCCCTAAAAAACCAGTACGGTAAAAACCTTTCCAAAAAATTTCACCCCTTTTTAAATTTTTCAACATCCTAAGGCTACAGGTGTATTGTGCATTTTGAGCCCACAGGTGAAT
The DNA here is from genome assembly GCA_025379985.1 of Phyllomedusa bahiana. Taxonomy (NCBI): domain Eukaryota; kingdom Metazoa; phylum Chordata; class Amphibia; order Anura; family Hylidae; genus Phyllomedusa; species Phyllomedusa bahiana. Next base: position 2,429 of record JAODAL010046197.1, on the reverse strand, counting down.
CAGTGTTTTGTTTTGTTTGTTTTTTTTTTTTTTAGCATTTTAGCCGGGAAAATAAAAAAACAAACAAGCAAAAAATCAATTCTGCCATTGTTTTTCAGGCTTCATTTTTACAGCGTTTGCCGTGCGGTATAAATGATCATAACTTTACTGTGCGGGTTTGTACAATAACAACAATATCGAATTTGACTATTTAAAAACTCAAAAAATGGGGTTTTGAAAAAACCCTTGGTGTTAAATTGCGTTTATACCCCTCATAGTTGCTACCCCGACTAAATTTTTTTATTTTTCTGTATACATCTTTAAATTATTTCTTGTCTTTTACGGGAAAGAGTAAAAAAACCTTTTTCATTGGTACAAAAAGGGGGTTTCCTAGACATTTTAAATTCGCTTTTTTATAAAGGGTTTTTTTTGGGAGGGTGGAAAAAAACAAAATCCGGGCAGTTCTGGTAGGGTTTTTTTTTTTTTTAACAAGGGGTTTTGCCAGGGCGGTAAAAATGAAAAGTTACGATCGGGTTCAATATTTTTAATAACAACCCCCCAAATTTTTGTAATTTTTTTTTTTTAAAACTAAATTTTACAACAATAAAAACATTTTTAAAATTTGAAAATGAAAAAAAACTTTTTGCTTTGGCCAGGGTTTTGAGAGTCAAAATTTTTTTTTTTAATTTTCTTTTGTAAAAAGCGGGAGAAATGGCTTTTTTTTTTTCTGGGCCAATTTAAAATTTTTTTTTTTGAAAATCTTTTTTGGGGGAGGGGGAAGGCCCCAACTGTTTAATCTCTTTTTCCCAGTACTGTTTTTTTTTTAAAAGCCCAGGATAAAAAAAAATTCTGAAATTTTTGGGTAGTGTTTTTTATTTTTTTTTTTTGCAGTGTTCACCCTTTGCAGTAATACGGGGAACATGTTTATTTTTAATTCATTTCGAATACGATTACCAAAGGAAAACTCTTAAGTAATGTATGTATCTATGTATGTATGTTTGTAAATAATAAATATATATATATATAAATAAATATATATATATTATTTATATATATATATTATATATATAATAATTTTTTAATTAGTTTTTATGTTTTAGGGGGCTTTAAAAAAAAAAAAGTTAAATTTTTTCCCTAAATGAAAATTTTGTAAGGGCTTTTTTTTTCCCCCTTTTTTTTTTTTTGGGAGGATGAACTTTCGGTTTTGGGTGGGTTTCCAAATTTAAACATTTGTATGACCTTTTTTTAACTCCCGTTTTATTTTTCCCTTTTATGTGCAACGGGTGATAAAAAAATTTACAGTTTCTGCCATTTTTTTTTTTTTTTTTTTCCGGGGTTCAGCGTGCAGGTTTTAAAAAAACATGACAAAATTTAAAAAGGCTAGGTTTTTTCTCAAAGCCACGATTTTCCCAATATGTGGGACTTTTTTAAAAATTTTTCGGGTATTTTGGGGGGAATTGCCCTTTTTAAATGGGGAAAAGGGGGGGTATATATTTTTTTTTATTTTTTTGTCTGTGTTTATTTTTCGCCAATAAAATTTATTGGGGGGCACACACCATGGGTTAAAAGGGGCCCCCGCCTTTGGGGGCGGACAATAGGCGGGTCAAACCGGGGTTTTGACCCCCCCCCATCCCCTATAAACCCCCCTTTTTCTTTACCCCCCAGGGTGACCAGTTATTTTTTTTTTCCCTTTTTCAGGGAAGGGGGATTGAAGGGACCCGCTCTCCCCCCCTGGAGAAGGGTGGGACCAGGTTGGGCCCACCTCTCAACCCCTGTTTGGGAAGGGATTGAAACACCGGCCTCCTCCCACGTGCCGTTTTGGGAAAGGTTTATCCCAAACACAGGGCCCCACACCTTTGGGGGAAGGTGAAACGCCCCTGGGGTCTCCCCCCTAAACAGGGGGGGGCCCGTCAACGGGGTAACTGTAACTTTTGACGCTGTTTCCCCCCCAGGGCGTCCCGGGAAAACCCCGTCCGTTCTTTTTGCTTGGGCTGGTCTTTCCCCCCCGCCGCTCACCCCGTCCCCAAACCGGCCCCCCCCCGATCCCCGGCCTTTTATTTATTCCGGTTTGCCTCACCATTGTGTGTTATGGTACCGAAGGGGGGATGCCGCACGCCCGAAGGGCATCGGGTTGGTGAGAAACCCCGACCCCGGGCCTTCCCGTTTTGGGGGGGGTTGGGGGTTTTTCCTGTGGGGCCGCAGGAATTTTTCCCTTTTTTTTTGCGGGCCCGGGCCCCCCTTTTTTGCCCTATTTTCCCCAGGTTTTTGGGGGGGGCACCCAGGGGAAAGGGGAAACGTTCCCCCCCCCCCTTGGCCAGTTTCCCAAAAGGGACTGGGCAGGGGGCCCCCCCCCATGTTAGCCCCGCTGGGGCAAAGGGGGGCCCCCCCTTAAGGGTTTTTGGGCCCCCGCGGGGTTTTTTCCTCCTTTCCCCTTATCCCCCCCAAAAGGG
>JAODAL010046196.1:0-31171 GCA_025379985.1 Phyllomedusa bahiana | reverse complement strand
TATTAAAAAGGGGATCGGGAAATTTGGAGGCCGGGCAGGAAAAATGGCAGATGGGGTTTAACACTGAAAATCAAGGTTAGCACATGGGGAAAGGAAAATCCATTACATGATTACATTTTAATGAAAAAAACCGGGAAAGTGCATGGAAAGGATTGGGGAAACAGGGGAAGTAAACAATTGAGCACCATGCAGGCACACACCCAAAAGCAAATGGGAAACTGGGTGCTTTAAAAAGGGGCAAAGAGCACATGATGAAACATTATTCCCCCATTATACAAGTCCGGGTTAAACCCACACAGGAATATTGGACGGTTTTGGCACCATGCCGGGGAAAGACATTGTAGAGCTTGAAATACAAGGCGGGCAAAAAAATAATAAAAGGAGGGGGGACTACAGTACACAAAAAGTTTGGCAAGATTAGGGTTATTTAGTTTAGAGAAAAAAAGGGCTTCGGGGGACAAAATAAATATGTTAAAAATACATAAAAGGTCAATATAGGATCTCCCCAAGATTTATTTATACACAGGGCGATCAGAAAAAGGGGCATCCTTTTACGTTTGGGAACAAAGTTTCTACATAAAAAAGAAAGGGATTTTTACTGTAAAAGTGGACTATGAATTCCCCCCCGGGGACTGTCATGGTAAATTTTCAAAAACCCAGTTAAAAAAAGGTTTTTGGATGCATTTCGGGAGCGTAAAAATTTAAAAATTAATGACTAGGATTCAGGAAGGGGCATTGACCGGGGTTTTTTCTGATTCCCAGGGGAGCGGGAAAGGGAAATTTTTTTCCCTAAAAGGGGAAATTCTTCACCCTTTGGGGGTTTTTTTGCCTTCCTTGGTTTTCAACACCTTAAAAAAGGTGAACTAGATGGACGACGTTTTTTTAGCCTTACAAACTATGAAACTATAAAACTTAAAACCTGTCTTGCCGCCTGCCCCGAGAAGCCGTTTCTTGGAGGGGATGCCTCTTCCATGGGGGCAGGGGCGGCCCTCACACAGAGCCCCAAAAGCAAGATTTTCACATGTGGGGTTTTACTCCCAAAACCTTTTTCGCCGGGGCAGGAACTATCCCTTGGGATCGGGACTCTTGGGTACAAGTTAGCCCTGGAGAAAGGCGACATCTGCTGGGGGGGCGCGTCACCCCCTTACACTTTACCATCACAAGCACGTATCTTAGACGGGCCCCCAAAAAAACCCCGCCAAGTCCCGGGGGTTTTCTTTTTTTCACGTTTTGGGCTTTCGCTTCACTTCCGACCGCTGAGAAAAACATCAAGGGGTGAAGCCCCCTCCCCTGCCCCGGATGTGGTTGGTGAAGCACCCCCTGTCACGCACATTATTTCTCCCGAACGGGGGTTCATGTGGCTCCCCCAGTCCCAAAAAGTTCCTACGGGCAAGACTTACGGCCGCCGGCCTCAGGGAAAAAGATTCTGGAGAGGGGGGAAAAGCCCCTCTTGGGGACCATCCTGGAGTACGGAAATCTGCTCTATTCACGGCCTACTAGTGGCCGACTCTGGCACAAGATGTCAAGGACTTCACTTTCTCCTGTGTCACGTGTGCTTGGAACAAGGTCCCACGTCACAGGCCCGCAGGTCTCTTACATCCGCTGCCAGAAATCCCTTGGAAACACATAGCCATGGATTTCATCACGGACCTACCGGTTTCTTCTGGGAATTCTGTCATCTGGGTGATTACGGACCAGTTCTCAAAGATGTCCCACTTTATACCTCTTTCCGGTCTGCTGTCTGCTCCACAATTGGCCAGTCATTTCTTCCGGCATATTTTCCGGCTACATGGGTTACCTTCACACATCATCTCCGATCGAGGCGTTCAATTTGTATCCCGATTTTGGCGTGCGCTGTGCTCCCTTCTGCAAGTCAATTTTCATCGGCCTATCACCCTCAGTCCAATGGGCAGGTGGAGAGGGTGAACCAGATTCTGGGAGAATACCTGCGGCATTTTGTATCTGGATGTCAGGACAACTGGGCCGAGCTGCTCCCCTGGGCCGAGTTCTCTTATAACCATCGTGACTCGGATGCAGCCGGCGTCTCTCCATTTTTTGTGGTCTATGGCCACCACCCGCACCCCCCCCTTCCCTTGCCCACTGATTCGGAAGTGCCTGCTGTCAATGACCAAGTTTGGGATATCGCCATCTGGCAAAGGCTCTACGTTCCCTACTTCGGGCCTCTGTCCGTAAGAAGTCTCAGGCAGACAAAAGGAGAAGACCTGCCCCGACGTTCCTCCCAGGGGACAAAGTTTGGCTTTCCTCGAGGTACGTGCGCCTGAAGGTTCCCAGTTTTAAATTGGGCCCTCGCTTCCTGGGACCCTTCAAGGTGCTTCGGCAGCTGAACCCGGTGACGTACAAGCTCTGTTTGCCTCCATCTCTCCGGATCCAAAACTCGTTCCATGTCTCCCTCCTTAAGCCGCTGGTTCTGAACCGGTTCTCTCAGAAGAATGTATCCCCGGTAGCCGATTCCGCTGACATCTTCGAAGTAAAGGACATCTTGGCCATGAAAACGGTCAGAGGGAAGCGTTTCTTCCTCGTGGATTGGAAGGGCTTCGGACCCGAGGAGAGATCCTGGGAGCAAGAATCAAATATCCTGAATCATGATCTCATCCACAGGTTTTTGAAGCCTAAAAAGGAGGGTAGGTCTAAGTGGGTTGGGGGGGATGTACTGTAACGGGTGGCGCCGCGTCCCAGTCCACGGACCGTGGGCGTACCCGTGTCCCTCCCTGCGGGTGCTCGGCGGGGACGGGTGGCGCCGCAGACCGTGCTGCTGGCCGTGCTCGCACCCGTCCCATCCACTCACCTGACCTCGCTCCTGTTCTGCTCTCTTCCCCTGTCGTCCAGAATGCGCGTGCGCGCCCCCTAGTTCATGCTCGTTCTTGTAAATTTAAAGGGCCAGCGCGCCGGTAATTGGTTAATTGCTGGGCGCTGACCCTATATAGTTTTGGGATCCACCTCACTATCCTGCTGGATCTTTGTTGCCTCCGTGCCCTAGAGAAAGTGTTCCTGAGTGTTTACTGTCTTGCCGTGTTTTCTGACCTCTGCCTACGTTTATCGACTCTGAACCTTTGCCGCCTGCCCCGTCACATGATATGAAATTCAAACAAATCACACACGCCCCTTTTTGAGCACACAGAGCTGAAGAGCTGGATGCAGGAGGTATGAAATGAGATCATGGCAAAACCCCTTTAATGCAAAATAATGTAATAATGCATGATGGAGTTAGTGCTTCCTTACAAAGAGCTGAATTTTAAAATGGGAAAAAAAATTTGGGGTCTTTTAAAGGGCCAAATCTGTGGCTTTTTGTGTCCCTTGACACAAAAATTTTATGCGAGAGTTTGGGTAGAGTTCCCTTTTAATTTAGGGGGTTTCCCGGGTTTTAAAATTAAAATTTAAAATTGGGGCTTTTGGAAGAAAACCAACTCCTTCCTAAGCTCCAAACACTTTTACAAAAAGTGCTCAAAAAGCGGTGCAAAATTGGTAAATATTTGAAACTTTTTCTCAACACTGGAGACAGCAAATTTAATTCCCCCAAAATGTATTTTTTCAAAATTTTACTAAAAAAATTTTAAACAGTAAGCAAAATTTTTAAAAAAGGGTTATTTCACAAAAAGGGAAAAAATGTCATTTTTAAAAAAAACTGAACCCTGTTTGTGAAGACCAAAAGTGTTTTAACCCTTAAAGGGTTTAAAATAAAAACCCCCTGGTTTCCCAGTGAACAAAAGAAATTTTATGACTTCACATAAATTTTAAGCAAAGGAAGAGTATTATAATAAATGAATTAAAGGTAGAATAAAACAGCAGGAAATGCCCTTTGAACTCCATGGTTAACTATATCAAGGAGATCACTGAAATAATAATCACAGACTAAAATGTTTTTTTTTAATATTTTTAAATTTCCTGAAAACCATAAAATGAAATTTATGCCAAAAGTAAAATTGCATAAAACCCAAAAACCCGAAACCCCAATTTTTCATCCCCGCAAAAAGACGCAGGTAGGAATTACATTTTATGAAAATTATATACTACGTTTTCCAGGACGGGGTTTTTTCATTGATAAAAAACCCCCAAAAATTTAAAAACAAATATAACCCATAGCTAGTGTATAATATCCTAGATCAATTTAGGTAAAAAAGAAAATCTATATGAGGAAAATTATATATATTTTACCATCTTAGACATGTTACAGGAAGGGAAATATACCCTATTTCAAAATTTCCCTAACTGGGGGGGAAAAAATTCGTCCAAAAAAGGTGACCCCCCCCAAAGGGAAAGTAGAAAGGGGGGTCGGGGGGGGTTTCTCTACGGGCCCTTCAGCCTGGAAGGGGGAAAAAAAGCTCTTCTTGACATAAGAAGACCCGTATTGGTAAGGGCCCGGGAGTTGGGGGGGCCCCTTTTTCATTTTTGACCGGGGGGGGGGGGGGGGGGCCCAGGAGCTTAATTTACCCCTCTGCCCCCCCCTATAAGGCGGGTCCCCAATTAGACCCTAAAAAAATGAGGCTAGTTATTAATCAAATGCCTAAAAAAAGGAAAATGAAAGTAATTCCACAAAAAATAGTATACGGGTACAGGAAAAAAAGATAGCTGCAGCTTTCACGGGGCCCATTTAATTTACTCACCCAAATTTTGAAGTGAACAGCTCTGAATGTAAGTAGATGTAATGTGATGTAAGTAGAGGAATTAGTGCTGCCGGGTTGGGGTCCCAGGGGGCGGGTGGGATGGGTTTTTATTTGGAGAAAGGACATAACTTTAAAAAAAAAATAACCGAATGGAAAAAACCAATTTTTGAAAAACTAGGGATCCCATTAATCAATTTGTTTGAAGGCCAACCTTAGTACAAAAAACTTGAAAATAAAATTTTTTGTCCCTGATTGACACTGAGGACAGGCGGTGGATTTGCTGGTTACCTACGCCGAGGAGCAGAGTCTAAGGGGCTTTCTGGTCTTCATTGGAGCCTGCCACAAGGCCAATTGGGGCTTTTTCTGTGGGAAATTTCCCGGTCACACCCCCAAAATATTTTCCCCCGTGGTGACAGCTACAAGCAAAGGGAAAAGGGTAAAAGGAAAATGAAAAAAAAACGTAGTCAGGTTTAAAAGGGACAAAATCCGGGAAGGCGGCAAACAAGGCAGGTCAGGGACATAAATGAAGCAGGGAAAAATTTTGGGAAAAGAAATGCCAAACCCGGTAAACTTGCAGGAGTGGGGTGACACAAAGGAAAATTTAAAACCCCCAACTGGGGGAAAAGGTTTTCAGGAGAGGCGGGAGAAAAGAAGGGATAGGCACCCCTTTTTAAGTGTTCAAATTATTCTGGGGAAAAAAATTTTTCCCTCTTTTTTACAAAGTTATTTAGTTTATTGGGGATTTTTTGAGCCCTTCATTTATGCACACTCACTTAAGGGGGCCTTCACACGGTAAGGGGCCAAAAACCGGCGGTTTACCACCGGGATAGCCCGTTTTGCCCCCGCCCTCGCCACGGGGGGGAGGTTTTTTTTGCCCATGACCCTCCCCTTCACTTCAAAAAGCACAGATTCTGTCCGAAAACCGACGGGAAAAATGGGGCTCGTAGAATGTTTTTTGGGCGGATGTGGCGGAAAAAACACAGGACCCGGGAAAACCCCTGCAAATTGGGGGCTGCGCAGGGTTTTCCAAAAGGGGGCCCATTTTGCAAATTTTTTTGGGCCGGGTTTTTTAGGCGGGCTTCAAAACCGCAAAAAACCCCCCTGGGAAAAAAAAAACCCTCCGGGGAAAAAACCTTTTTTGCAATTGGGGGGGGGGGCAGGGGACCTTTAAAAAGGTTTTTCCCCACCATGCTTTTTTCCCCGGGCCCGCTCTTTGCAGCACTTTTCAAGGGTCTCATTTTTTTGTTAGGTGTGGGGGGTCTATAGCCCTGATTTTACATATCAAACTTGTTTTTTCCCAGTTGAGGCCCAAATTTCAGGGACATTTGTAAATAAGGAATTTTTAAAACAGTTTAAAGGGAGAATCTACGAACCCCTAAGGGTTAAAGTTTTTTTATTTAAAGTGATAAAAAAACTCCTTTTTGCTGGGGGATTACACAACCAGGGAGTGAAAGGGCCCCCAAGGTCAAAAAGGGGGCATAGCAATTTTAGACAGAGAGAGAAGGTTTTTTTAACCCCCGAGAAACTTGTGTACAAAATGGTTCTTAGGGCCTCCATCATCTTCTATGCAAAATTTAAATTTAACCCAAAATTTAAAAAAACAATGTATTTGTTTTTAAAAGTTTTTTATTTCGCTTTTCCTACATGTTTAAAAAAACATTTGGTGAAAAAAAACAATTTTTTAAGGGGGGACTTTCAGCTTCAGTCAGTCCCGGAGGCTGGGCGTGGGGTGGGCCTTTGCATTAAAATTTTTTTTTCAGCCATTGTATTGTAGGGTTTGCCGATTGGTTTTAAAAAATTGTTTCCCGGTTTGCAAAGGGCCCAGTTTCCCCGCCAAGCTTTAGCTGTTGGATAGATGGCCACTCATTATACAAAATACTTTGGAATTCAGGGAAGTTCATGGGCAAATCCCCCCCAACCCCTGGACATTTTGGGATGAGGTGTTTGTGCCGGGTATCTGGTTTTGGGTTTTTAAAAAATGTCCCCTGTGTTTTTATGGGCCCCCAAAATTCCAAATTTGGTGAACAAATTTTTCCCGAAGTCTTTGGTTTTTATCAGATTTCCCCAAATTTGCAAGTAAGCTATGCTGCCCTGTTTAAATGAAAAGGGGTTTTTTCCTAGCCAGCCCCCCAAAAAATAAATTTTTTTAGTTAGTTTAGTTCTTTAGTCCCTTTTTTTAAATTTTACTGCACCGTCTTGGAAAAAAATTTTAAAGTGCAACTGAAAACCTTTGAGGTACGGGGATTTTTGCCCTTTTTTTTTGTTTTGTGTCAGAAATACAGAATTGGCAAAACACTTTTGCTTTGCAATTTTCCCCTTCCCCTAGGGGGATTTTAGTCCCGCACAAGGGATTTAATTTGGGAAAATTTAAAATTTTCGCTTCCGACAATTTCCAGTTCCCCACTCTTCTAAATTAGAAGAAACATCCTTAGTTTAACCAATGCACTGCTGGAACAGAGCTGTTGACTTTAAAACAAAAGCGATATATAATATAAATTATTAGGTATTTGTCAGTTTAATAGATGTCTATAAAAGGAAAAAAATTTTCATCCCTTTCCGTGCATGTTAAAAGATAGAGATTCATTTTGACACTAACAAAGTTAGACAGGCAGAGACAAAATATATCCAGACACATCCAGCCATCATGTCAAACAGATGCACAAACAGATGTTTCCTGTGCTATATCAACCAAACAATATCCTTCAGTAAACAGGTATCCAGTGCCTGACCCCATAGCTCAGAACTGCAAAAGGTCAGTAGTAAATATAGATGACAAGGCATCAGCACATTAGAGCTGTTTCTGTGAGCAGTTCTTTTCTATGCTGTATACAAGATCTGCAGGATAGCAGTAGGTGTCAGGGTAGGTTCACTCCGTTTTTCTTTATGTTACAGGTGTGTGTCAGGGTATCTAGAAAAAAATAAGGACTTTAAGGCTACACAGCAAATGTCAAAATCCCGCCCAAAATCCAACAGTATTTTGACATTGCTGGACCGCAGCAGGACCGTGGTTTTTGGTGTGGAATTGGGCAAAAACCATGGTCATTTTTCAGATTTGCCGTCGGCACCGTACATTGAATGTATGGGAATCCATCAGAATACTGTGGAATATACAACATGTTGCATATTCCGCCGGATTTTTAAACTGACGGTAAAAAAACCAAGCCGTGTAAACTACAGCAAAACATTTATCGGCGGATTCAGTATACTGAAGCCACCGAAAATCTGACGGAAAACCTGTGCTGTGTAGACCTAGCCTAATAGAACAAACGTAATCCTATTTGGACTACGTTTGCTCTACTTGTCGGCAGTATATATTTTACTTGTGGGGCACAAAGAGCTGATAGACAACACTTTTATGCCCCCCACAGAAAGCATGTGCTTTTATTTCCAATACCTCAAAGGATACCTGCAATATGAAGAAAAACAAGGTGTGAGCGTACTCTTGTAAGGACTACCTGCAGGCAAAGGTGAACCTACAGGTTTCTTATGGACTTGGTGAATGGCCATACTGAGGAGCGGAGTCTAAGAAGCCCCTTTGGTCTGCATCTTTTAACCCACTAAACAGAGCATAGGCCCAGTAGCTAACTCATATGTTTTCAGAACCACAGGCATCATGAAATAGCTACAGGCTACGTCACTGCAGTAAAGTGAGAAGCATGCTGGCCTAAAATGCAGCTTTCTCCCAACACTTACAAAAGGGGGGTTGCTCACTATAAAACTAGTTTTAAACAATAGGGGATGGAAATAAAGATTTTTTCTAAATCGTATCTTGATTTTCACTGGTCAGGAGATGAGAGATTTTATCTGCTCTTAGTGCACACAGGTATCTCTGGTCACCCACGAACCCAGCTGACACCCTATGTCTCCGAAGCTAGCAAATAAATGCCACTTGGATATTCAGTATGCAGTCTAGAAGAGCACATAAAAAACCCGGGGAATTTTGACAAACAATGGGGATTTAAAATAAAGGGCTCTTGCAGCCGGGACAATTGCATTTTTTTTTAACACAATTTTTCCTTTTGTAAAAAAGGAAAGGAGAGGAATTCTATTCAACTGCTCAAACTCCTACTTTGAGGAACACCACCACCCAAGAATGATAAGTCCCCCAACCAGGGTTTTAAGACCCCCTTTTCGAAGGAACAGAAATAAGTAATGGGAGTATATGGGATTTAGACCAATTTATTGTAAGGCCCGAGAATCTGCCAAACTCATTAATTACTTTCAGGGCTAATAGAAGGAAATACTGCAGATCAAAAAATAGAGAATTATCACAGCATGCAAGCATCTCTCACATTGGAGGAAGTAAATCTTTTTTAAACTTTGGTGTATCCAAAAACGCATTTGGGGTTGTCTCCACTGCCAAAGCAAATAGGAGCGGGCATAAGGGGTACCCGTCTAGTTCCGCCAGACATAAAGCTTTGAAAACACCATTGATTGCCATTTCCCAAAATCAAATTTGCTGTTTTTTAAGGGTAAAAAAGACAGATGTCCATCCAGTTCAGCCTATTGTGCTATAGTGTTGATCCAGAGGAAGGCAAAATCCCCCATGAGGTAGAAGCCAACTGTCCACATTTTAGAGTCCAGTCTGAAAATCAGAATAAATCCCTGGAATAATGACCCTTCTCCAGAATCCTAGTCACTATAACTTGTTATATTATTGCGCTCTAGAAGTGCATCCAGACCCTTTTTGAACTCTGTTAGTGAATTTACCATGACAAGTTCCACAATCTCACTGCTCTTACAGTAAAGAATCCCTTCATATGTTTATGTAGAAGGTTTATTTCCTCAAGATGTAGAGGATGCCCCCCCTTGTTCTAGATAAAGTCCTGGGTATAAATAGATCTTGGGAGAGATCTCTATATTGACCTTTAATATATTTAGACATATATATATATTATGTTCTCCGCAACCATCTTTTCTCTAAACTAAATAACCCTAATCTTGCTAATCTTTCTGGGTATTGCATTCCACCCAGTCCTTGTTTTTGTTGCCCACCTTTGTACCTGTTCAAGCTCTACAATGTCTTTCCTGTGAACTGGTGCCCAAAACTGTACCAGCAGAATATAAAAGGCGCACCCAGTTAATAACCCAAACCCGGCAAGGGTTGCGAAAAGTTACTCCCACTTGATAGAGTTGAACGCTTTTGCAGTGTATAATGAGACTACTACTCTAGTATTTATGTCAGTGAGGGGAGGTTTGTATATTATTAAAAAGTCTCCTTAGATTTAATGCCATAGATTTCACCTGCATAAAGCTGGATTGAACAGGATGTACAAGCTTGACTAATTGAATGGGTGTGCCAATAATTTAGCCAATATATTAACATCCATCTGGAGAAGAAAGATGAGACGATAGGATTCACAAAACTTTGGATTCTTGACAGGCTTGGAAAGCACCACAATACTAGCTTCTTGCATAGCTGGTGCAACCTTGAAGTTCCCCAACTTCAAGGTTTACCTGAAAATCCTCCAGTAATTTAGGAGCCAGGAATTCAGCATATTCTTCATAGAATTCATTGGGTAAGTCATCATTGCCTGGGAATTTGGCCAGATGAAAAGAGGAGATATCTAAAATTTCCTGTACTTCAAATGGTCTATCACAGTATTCCCGGTCGGTGTCTGGCAGAGTGGGAAAAGGGAGCTTTTAGAGATAGGCAATGATCTCAGGCATTTAAGTGGTAGTATTTCAAGCATATAAGTCCTGGTAAAAAGACTGGAACTTTGCAAAAATATCTAGGGTGCTGTAGTGTGCTGGCTGCGAAATGTTTCAATATTGTATATATCTGTCTGGGTGCAGGGAAGGGTCAGATTTCAGTCTGTGTGAGAGCTTCATGGAATAAAGCAAGCAGCCTAAGGTCGGTCCTGTGTTCATACACTACATTTTGGCGACAAGGATGGCGAGATTCCTGGATTTACCAACTATGGGACCTTTTGATGTGTCTGGAGACCACACTAGTCTGTCAAAAGCGCGGGACAAGTGGAAAAAGGATTCCAGTTTCTATGTTACAGCCACAAAAAATGAATGCACCTGCTCAAAGAGAGCCATGTTACGGGCACCTAGCTGGCCAGAATCCAGGACATCTTTGAAACCCTGGAGAAACAGGGGAAGATTCAGATTATGAGACAGCAATGAAAAGACTGAGTGAGTACTTTGAGCCAAAGAAAAATATTCCATATGAAAGATATAAGTTTAGACAGGCTGTACAAGAAGTGAGAGAAACCATTGACATTTTATGTGACTAGACTGAAGTATCTTGCAAAGTCTTGTGATTTTGGGACTGTAACAGAGAATCATCAAGATCGGGTTATTGAAAATGTCGCTCTGCTCACCTCAGAAGGAGGTTATTGAGAGAACCAAGTCTCACACTGGTTAATCTGGAAGAGATTGCAAGACTATTGAAGTGTCTGAGCACAAGCCCTGCACCTTGAAAACAAAGAGACTGCGTCAGTCAATGCAATGTCCAGAACTACCTATATAATAGGAACACCAGGAATACAAAAGAAAGGATTGTCTCTGTAACCTGTAGTAAATGTGGCAGAGCAGGCCACAGAAGTCAGAATTGGCTGTATACAGGAAAAAACCTGCTTTATTTGTGGACCCGATGGGCATTTTGCGGGTGTGTGTAGAAGTGTAACCACAGGAAATTTAAAAACCCAAAAGGGTTACATGCAAAAGTAAATGTCATTTGCTGCAGATAAAGAATCTGATTGTTGAATATATATACTCGCTGAGCTCACAGCAAGCTGGGACAAACCCATTAAGATTGGTGATAACAGATTTCACAGTACTGATTGATTTCTGGAGCTACCTGCAATGTATCGGACTTAGCATCTTGAACAGACTAAAACGCAGAGAAAATCACCTTAAATTATGCCAACTCGCCCGTTTTTGGCGGGGGGGACCCGCTAGTTGGGGTCCCCGCCCGCCCTCCCGCGGGAGTGGGCATTCCCCCCGCCGCCAGAAGGCGGCGGGGGCTCTTTAAATGGCCGCGGCGCCGAGTAGCGCAGTGCGCTACTCCGCCGCCCCGGGGCCGCTCCTACAGGCTGCCCGCTCACCCCGCTCGAGTCCGCTAGCAGGAGGAGGCAGGAGGGATGGCTCCCTCCTCCCTCTCCCCCCTGTAGTCCGGCGCCGGTGTGTGCGCCGCACATACAGGTCAGCGGCGCAGGGGAAGTGACGCGCGGCTGCAGGGGAGTGACGCGCGGCTGCTCTCACTTCCCCCTGCGCCGCTGAGGAATTGGTCGGGAGCTGGCAGCGCTGCAGGAGCCTGGTGAGGTAAGTGGATTTTATTATTTTATTTTATTACTATAGGGGGGCTCTGCCTGGCAACAATGGGGCACTACCTGGCAACAGAGGGGGCACTAACCTGGCAACAATGGGGCACTACCTGGCAACATTGGTGGCTCTTCCTGGCAACAGAGGGGGCATCTACCTGACAACAAGGGGGGCACTACCGGGCAACAGAGGGGACATCTCCCTGGCAACAGGGGGGGCACGACGGGAACAAGGGCACCCCGGCCAAAAAGGGGACATCTACCTGGAAACAAGGGGACACACCTGGCAAAAATGGGGCACACCGGCAACAATGGGGCTCTTCCTCAACAGAGGGGCCCTACCGGAAACAAGGGGGGGCACTACCTGCAACAGAGGGGACATCTCCCGGCAAAAATTTGGGGGCACTCCCGGGCAACAGAGGGGGCCCTCCCCTGGCAACGGGGGGGACCTACCGGGCAACAGTGGGGGACATCTACCTGGAAACAGAAGGGCACTACCGGGCAACAAGGGGGAACTACCTGGCAACAAGGGGGGCACTACCGGGCAACAGGGGGGACATCACCTGGCAAAAAGGGGGGGCTCTACCTGGCAACAGAGGGGCACTACCTGCAAAATGGGGGCACTACCGGCAACAGAGGGCATCTCCCGGCAACAGAGGGGGCACTACCGGGAAAACAAGGGGGGCACAGCTGCAACAAGGGGGGGGGCACTACTGCAAACAATGGGGGCACTAGCTGGCAAACAATGGGGGCATACCTCAACAAGGGGGGCACCACCGGCAACAATGGGGCCACCTGGCAACAGGGGGGACATCCCCTCAAAAAGGGGGGCATCTACCTGGAAACAATGGGGACTACCTGGCAACAGGGGGGGGGGCATCTACCTGAAACAGAGGGGGCACTACTGGCAACAAGGGGGGCACTCCCTGGAAACAGGGGGGGGCACTACCGGCAACAGAGGGGACTCCCGGGCAAACATGGGGGCACTACCTGGCAAACAATGGGGCACCACCTGCTAACAAAGGGGGGCACCTACCTGGCTACAGGGGGGCATCTACGGGCTAAAAGGGGGGCATCTACCCCATAAGAGGCCTACCGCTTAGGGGGGGTTACACCGGGGCTATAAGGGCATCTACCGGCTTTTCTTCCCAAAGCCGTTATGCAGTTAGATGGAGGGGTGGGCTTTTTGAAGGGCGGGAAAAACCGAAAGATGGGCTTTCCTGAAATTTTTTTTACCGCGCGCGCGAAGCCGCCGCCTTTTTAATATCTCCTCTTTTTCTTTTTCAAAATTGGAAAACATGTTTTTACACATGCCTAGTACTCCACTAAAACTAAAGGGGCAATTTCTCACTTCTGTACAAATCCAGGGGGCTAGACCCTTTGGGGACGTTTCATTTGTGGAGGCCAGGATCCCCTCTGCGGGCCCACAACCGCATGGAACTAGGCATACTAAAGATTGGACTTAAAGCAAATGAAATGTGAACATGTTTTCCCTTCAATTTTCTTCACTGAAGGAAATTTAAAGGGCTTGTTTCCGGGGTTTGGGGAAAGCTAAAAATTTTTATTACAGCTTCACATTGACCCACATGTAAAACCTTTTGCACAACCAATGCGTGGGTTTTTCCCTTATACCTGAGATCACCGTGGAAAACAACTGCAGAACTACGGGAATTTGATTCATTGAACCATGGAAGGACCCACCCCCTGGGTATCTCCATATTTTTGTCCCAAAGGGAATGATTTTCGATCTGTGTGGACATGAACGTGCTAACCAAGCTGTACTCAGACAAAGACAACCGATACCCACAATCAGGGCCGCCATCAGAAATTTTGGGGCCCCATACAGCTGGAGCGTCTGGGCCCCCCCTCCTCCCCCCTCCGGCCAACCCAACCCTTTGCTCCTCCCTCTCCCTCCCCGGCCGTCCCAAAAGGGCCCCCCACCCATCCCACAACCACCCCAAAACCCAAAAAAAAAAAAAAAAATTTTGGGGGGTCACAAAAAAAAAAAATGCAATTGTGCCATTGTTTTTGGATTTAGTTTTTTCTGGATTAACAAGGCCACAAATCCTTTCCAAATAAAAGTTACCATTAAATGTTACAGCGAAGCCAGTAAAACCCAGACCAATATTCCAAGCAACAATAATAAATTAAAAATAAACCGCCCCCAAAACACACCAAAAATTTTACAACACCACCAAATGTTTATTGACTAAACCGTATACCAAACCAATAACACAAAAAAACAAATTTCAAGCACCTAAAAATACCCCCACACATCACCCATATCTCCAACAAACAAACGAATAAAACCCCATACTGCTATGATTTTAAACCATCACACCAAAACCCCAAAAATTCCTCCATACAGGGCCCTATATGGTAAACCAGGACACAGGTGCTTTTCGAATATTTACTTACATTTTTGGGCCTCACAGTACGTCTTTTGAGGGGCGTTCACTTTCTCTTTTCTTCTCTATTCGGTCCAACCTCCATGATGACTTTCCCCCTCCACCACTCTCCCGTAGAATTTCAACACAAACAACTGAACCCTCCTTTTTTTTTTTTTTTTCATTTTCCCAAGTATGCCCCCCCCCCCCATGAAAAAACTCCCCTTTATAATGGCCCAAAAGTAAGAATTACCCCTGGGAACATGGGGCTCCCCCCCGGGATGTAGTAAACGGGGGCCCCCGGGCCGGACTAACAACCACCGGGGCAGTAGCTAGGGAGTTGGGGGGAACTAGTAGCTTCGGGGCCCCCGGCGGTATTTTTAGGCCACCCCTGAGGGAGAAAGGGCCCTCGGATTTTGGGGGTTTCCCTTTTTAGGCAGAAAAAACCCCCCCTTGTAGATAGGGGCCCCCTTTTAGGAAATATCCCCCCCCTGTAGAAGGGCCCCCCTTTTAGGGAAAATCCCCCCCCCCCCTGTAGATTTGGGGCCCCCTTTTAGGGAGAAAAAGTCCCCCCCCCCTTTTTAGATTAGGGCCCCCATTAGGGAAACAGTCCCTCCCCCTTTTAGATTAGGGCCCCCTTTTTAACAAATAGTCCCCCCCCCACCCCCCTTTTAAAATTAGGGGGCCCCCTTGAGGGAGAAAATCCCCCCCCCCGTAATTAGGGCCCGCTTGTAGGGAGAATAGTCCCCCCCCCAATTTGGGCCCCCCCTTTTTGGCAGAATAGTCCCCCCCCCCGAAATTTAAAACCCCCCTTTGGGAGAATATCCCCCCCCTGTAATTTGGGCCCCCCTTTAGGCAGAAAATCCCCCCCAATGTAATTTGGCCCCCCGTAGGCAGAAAGTCCCCTCCTCCAGAAATTAGGGCCCCCTGTAGGCAGAATAGTCCCCCCCCCCCCCCTAGATTAGGGCCCCCCCCGTAGGGAGAAAGTCCCCCCCCACGTAGATTACGGCCCCCCGAGCAAATAGTTCCCCCCCCCCCCCCCCTTAAATTAGAGACCCCCCTGTAGGCAAATATCCCCCCCCCCTGAGAATAGGACCCCCCTGTAGGCAAAAGCCCCCCGTAGAATAGGACCCCCCCGTAGGCAGAATATCCCCCCCCAAATTAGAACCCCCTGTAGGGAGAATATTTCCCCCCCCTCTTTGGGCACCTGAGCAAAGTCCCCCCCCATATTAGGCCCCCTGTAGCCATAACCCCCCCCCAGTATTAGGGCCCCCCTGTAGCATAGCCCCCCCACTATTTTGGGCCCCCCCCCCAAGCATACCCCCCCCATATTTGGGGCCCCCCGTAGCTTTGCCCCCCCCCACATATTTTGGGCCCCCTTTGGCATAGCCCCCCCTCCAGTATTAGGGCCCCCCTGTACCAAACCCCCCCCCCCCCACGTTTAGGGCCCCCCTGTAAGCATAGCCCCACCCCCCCTGAAAGCAAGCCCCCCCCCCCCCAGAAAATTTGGCCCCCCTGTAGCATGCCCCGCCCCCCTGAAAGCATAGCCCCCCCCCCCCATATTTAGGGCCCCCCCCGTAGGTATAGTCCCCCCCCCCCTCTCCCCCACATATTTGGGTCCCCCTGTAGGCTGGGGCCGGATGGGTGGCCGGGGGGGCCCCCCTTTAGGAGGAGGCCCGGGCCGGGTCACTGCGCACTGGACAAATCATCTACTTTTATGTGCCGTGCCGCTGTACCACTCGGAACCTCCTCCTCCCCTCTCTTTGCCGCCGCGCTCTCCCCTCGGCGGGATGGAAAGCTTGAATCCGTAAGCTCCGCCCCTCGGGGGGGCCTTTGCGGGATTCAAATTATTTTGCATCCCCCGCCCCCAACAAAGAGCGGGCCCGGCTCCGCAACCAAACGCCCCAAGGCACATGAAGTAATCGCTGCGCAGCTGAGCCGGGAGCGCGGGCCCCCCCCAGCACCGCCCCGCTCCGCCCCGCTGGCTGTAGCTGAAAGCGGAGGCGGAGCGGCTGTAGCGCAAAGTGGCGCTACCCTCCTCCCCCCGACCTCTCACGATTTAGAGCGCGGCGCCGGTTTGGGGCCGCCTCTCAGTGTAAAAAAAAAAAAAAAACGGAAATAAGCGGGCCTCCTTGAAGCGGGCCCCCTTATCTCTCCGGGCCCGGTACAGGTGTACGGGTTGTACCCCCTGTACGCGGCCTGCCCACAATTGAAGATGTTCTCCATGAGGTGAATGGGGCAAGTGTTTTCAGCAAATTGGATTTGAAATGGGGTTATCATCAAATTGAATTGACCCCAGCATCTAGAATCATTACAACATTCGCAAGCCAAAAAAGGTCTTTTTAGGTAAAAGGGAACTGATTTTTGGTGTATCCTCAGCCCCTGAGGCCTAACAACATGTGATTCAGCAAGTGTTACGGGGGTTGTGAAGGCAAACAAAAATATTTCTGATGATATAATTGTGTGAGGGAGCAAAAAACACAGGAGCACGACGAACGTCTCCGTGCAGTGCTGAAACATTTAAACTGATGAAAGGACTGATTTTAAATGAAAAGAATTGCAAATTTCAAATGAATAAGATGACTTTCATGGGCCACCTGCTGTCTGACAAAGGGATTGGTCCGGAGGACAGTAAGATCAAAGCTGTGTCTGATGCCAGAAACCCTGAAAACCCTGCAGAAGTGCGAAGCTTTCTTGGGGTTTAGTGAAATTACTGTGCAAAGTTTAATTCCAGATATGGCGACTGTCAGCGAACCCCTGAACAGTAACCCGCAAAACAGTCCCTTGGAAGTGGGTATTCTGAGCAAAACGCATTTAATGAACTTAAGAGGCGGCTTACCTGTGCCACAACTTTAGCCTATTTCAGTCCTACTGCACCAACTAAAATTATGCCAGTACAAAGGCAACGCACAGGTGACTACAGATCTATTCAGTATGCAAGCAGATCCCTTACTGATGTGGAAAGACGTTATTCTCAGACTGAGAAAGAGGCTTTGGCTGGTGTTTGGGGATGTGAAGGTTCCACACCATCTCTATGGACTTGATTTTGAAATTGTAACAGATCACAAGCCACTGGAGGTGATATATTCTCCTTGATCAAAACCACCAGCCAGAATTGAGAGATGGGTTCTTCGACTGTTGCCGTACCGATTTAAAGTGCATTACAGGCCTGGACCTACTAATGCAGCAGATGCACTTTCCAGATTGTCCCAGTCTTCAGCACCATGTCATAACTTAGCAGAAGAGTACATACGTTTTGTTGTTGCGAAAGCCATTCCCCAAGCATTGACACCACGGGAGGTGGAACAATTGTCATCAGTGGACCCAGAAATAAAACAGTTGAGAAAGTGTATCAGACATGAGACGTGGAAAGATTGTGACCCAGGATATCACAGAGTCAAACATGAGCTGAGTATTGCTGGACAATTAGTTCTACGGGGAAATCGTATTGTAATGCCTAAAGAATTACGAAAGCAAACTTTGAACTTAGCTCATGAGGGCCACCAAGGTATTGTGCAAACCAAACAATGATTACGTGAGAAAGTTTGGTGGCCAGGGAAACGACAAGGATGTGGAAATATGGTTTCTTCATTTGAGCCTGTCAACTGGTGTGCAGCAAACCTAAAACCAGAACCAGTAAAAACATACTGTTCTACCAAAGGGACCATGGGAAGATCTGGCTATTGATCTGTGTGACCCTCCCAACTGGACACCATCTCTTAGTCATTGTGGGGACTATTATTCAAGGTGGCAAGAGATGGTAAATTCTCACTAAAAGCAACTTCATCAACAGTAATTAGGGGTTGGAGCGCATCTTTGCTTCTCATGGTTTTTCCTAAACGGATTGAGAGCGATAATGATGCCCAGTTCATTTCTCAGGAATTCCAGGATTAGCTAAAATCTAATGCCATTGAACACTGTCGTACAACCCCATACTGGCCACAAGCTAATGGGGAAGTGGAACGCCAGAACCGAACCCTGTTTGAAAGTTTACGGATTGCTCATTTAGAAAGAAGGGACTGGAAAAAGAACGGGGGCGTTTTCTTTTGGCTTATCGAACCCACCCCCACACTACAACGGAGTGAGTCCTGCTGAGCTTCTTTGTGGTCGCAAATTCAGGACAAAATTGCCAGATGTTGGGCTTCTCCTACAGTTTTGGACAAATTTTCCCGGAAATTGATGAGGAAGGAAGATCCGACCCGAACGATACGCAAAACCATCGGGGCCACTGTCAAACAGGTGGCCTTAAACAAGGAGATAAAAGGGTTTTTCTTCAAATGATCGTTCTAACAAAAATGTCTCCATTTTTTTGAGCCTGAGCCTTATACCCTTTGAAGGGAAAAAAAAGGAACCAGGTGGGCTAGAGGATTGGATGGCAATACAAAAGGCGGAATTCATCCTTCGTGAAGAAGTTTGTTGATTCGGAACCAAGTGGGTTTGGGGGACTGTGAACCAGCACAAAGTTGTAGTAGTACTTTAAGTGACTCTGACACCAACCCCCAACCATCCACCTCAGAATTGCCAAGAGCAAAGCGAGCAATAAATCAACCGGCTTACCTTAAAGACTATGTGTATGGACAGGGGTTTTACAGTTTTAAAGTGTTCGCTGTTTTTTTTCCTTAACCATTATTTTTCATAAATGTTAACTATTGTTTATCCATGTTGTTTTATGTTATATGCTTCTCCAAGGAGAAGAGGGATTGTAGTGTGCTGGCTGCAAAATGTTACAATATTGTATATATCTGGCTGGGTGCAGGGAGGGGTCAGATTTCAGTCTGTGTGAGAGCTTCATGGAATAAAGCAAGCAGCCTAAAGTCTGTCCTGTGTTCATACACTACAGGTGCTTGTAATTATGGTCCCTAAAGTAGACATTAAGTAGGATGTCACAAGCGGGATAGAAGAGCCACGTGAGATGCAGGCCAAAAGGCGGCCACATTTTTTCTCCCCATGTTCAAGTGATGTGACAAAGTATTTGCCTTCTTCCTGATTTCTTAATCTTTTGGATATTTGTCACACTTAAATGTTTCAGATCACCAAGCAAATTTAAATATTAGACAAACATAACACAACACAAAATTCAGTTTTCAAATGAAGATCTTTATTATTAAGGGAAAAGGAATCAAAAGCTACAGGGAACTGGGTGAAAAAATAATTGCCCCAACCCTCCTTAAAACAAAAATTGTGTTTTTTCACATCTTTGGGAAGCTGAGTTCAATTTCCCTAGCCTCACCCAGGCCTGATTACTGCCACACCTGTTCTCAAGCAAGGAAGCACATGCCTGACGAAGTGAAGTGGACCAAAAGATCCTTAGAAGCTAGACTTCATGGGGAGATTCAAAGAAGTTCAGGAGCAAATGAGAAACATAGTAATTAAGATCTATCAGTCTGGAAAAGGTTATAAAGCCATCTCTAAAGCTTTGGGACTCAAGAGAACCACAGTGAGATCCATTATCTACAAATGGAGAAACATGGAACTGTGGTGAACATTCCCAGTAGTGGCCATCCAAAATTACCCCAAGAGCACAGTGACAACCCATCCAAGAGGTCACAAAGCACCACACAGCAACATCCAAAGAACTGCAGCCCTCACTTGCCTAGTTACGGTCAGTGTTCATGACTCCACTATAAGAATGCGACTTTGTAAAAATGGCTGCATGGCAGAGTTCCAAGATGACAACCACTGCTGAGCAAAAAGAACATAAAGGCTCGTCTCAGTATTGCCAGAAATATCTTGATGATCCCCAAGAGTTTTGGGAGTAGATTCTATGGACTTATGAGACAAAAGTTGAACTCTTTGGAAGGTGTAATTCCCATTACATCTGGTGTAGAAGCAATTTCAGAAAAGAAACATCATAGCACCAAGAACATGGTGGTGGTAGTGCGATGGTCTGGGGCTGTTTTGCTGTTTCGAGATCTGGAAGACTTACTGGGGTAAATGAAACCATGAATTCTGCTGTCTACCAACAAATACTGAAGGAGAATGTCAGGACATCTGTTCTTGACCTCAAGCTGAAGCGCACTTGGGTTATGCAGCAGTACAATGATCCAAAACACACCAGCAAGTCCACCTCTGATTGGCTTAAAGGGGTTGTCTCACTACAAGGATTGCTTATTATGTTAAAGATCTTGCAAAAACAAGTCACTTTACAATATGTTTCCATTAACTGTTTCCTACCTATTCCTAGGTATCCCCCCTTGTATGGGCTGTATCATCTCCTCAGGTCGCTATAGCTACAGACCTGTTTGATCTCTCCTGATAGGCTGCCAGCACTGACATGCTATAACTACAGACATGGCTTCTACTGCAGCCTAGTGGAAGCCAGTAAACATGCCCCTGAATTCAAAGTGAAACTAAGAAAACAGGACTGAGGTAAGATGACTTAATGTAGTGAGACAACCCCTTTAAGAAAAACAAAATGAAGACTTTGTAGTGTCCTAGGCAAAGTCCTAACCTTAATCTGAATGAGATGCTGTGGCACGAGCTTAAAAAAGTGGTTCAAGCTCGGAAACCATCTAATGAGGGTGAATTACAACAATTCCGCAAAGATGAGTTGACTAAAATTCCTCAAGAATGTTGTAAGAGACTCATTGACAGTTATCACAAACACTTGATTGTAGTGGTTGCTGCTAAGGGTGGCCTTACCAATAATTAGGTTTAGAGGGCAATTACTTTTTCACACAAGGTCCTGTAGGTTTAAATTACTTTTTCCCTTAATAATAAAGACCTTCATTTAAAAACTGCATTTTGTATTTACCTGTGTTATGTTTGTCCAATATTTCAGTTCGTTTGGTGATCTAAAACATTTAAGTGTGTCAAACACCCAAAAGATTAAGAAATCGGGAAAAGGGCAAATACTTTTTCACACCACTGTAATAGGACTAGCGAGAAAAGAAGGCTTTTCTCTGGGCATTGAAAGTGGACACAGACTGAAAGAGGCGCTCACGACACAACAGCCTTAATTTCATTAAAAGGATCAGTAGTATAATGTTGTACCGTGTTAGCCATAGAAAGTAGTAGAAGAGTGAAGAAATCAGGCGATACCTTTTAGAGGCTAACTGAGTATATTTGATGGTGAGCTTCGAGAGAACTAGCTCCCTTCTTCAGACATGATGATATACAAGAAATTGAAAATTCACAGGCTTTTTATACACACAAGACATGGACCTTCAAAGGATCTTAGAATTCTTAAACATAACAAAATGCAATATAAGCAAACAAGTCATTTACAACAGGTCAAACAATTAACTATCTGGAAACTTGTGAGGCATGACAGAGGGGTCAGTAAATCTGCCGTCTTATCTCACAGCCATCACGTGTAATTTGTGGCCATCACAGTTCACATATAGTTTGACATAAAACTAGCATGGATATTTAACCCCTTTTGCAGAGTCTGAAATTTTTGCATTAATTTAAATTCCCATTCCTTTCTCTCCCTCTGCGTCTTAAAGTTTCCCATTAAAACCACAATCTTCAGATCTTCAATACAGTGGTCCTCTCTGGAGAAGTGTTTTTGCCACTGAAGATCTGTTCTACTGTTATTAATAGTGAATCTGTGTGAGTTCATGCGCTGGCTGAGTCTTTGCCCTGTTTCCCCCACATAAAGGCCTGTGGTCGGGCATTGCGCACACATAATCAGATACACCACATTGCTAGACCTGCAGGAAAATGTCCCCCTAATTCTGTGCACCTGTTGTGACTGTGGGACAGGTACACTGTCAGCGGTGTGGATGTGCCTGCAGGTCTTGCACCTGTTTTGCAGGCAGGGGGGGGTGCCATTTTCAGTTGGGGCCTTCGGGGCGCCTCGGGGACAATAATACCGCAGGTTTGGTGGTTCCCGAAAGGTGGGAGAGGGGGGGGGGAAATGTCTTTGAGTCTTAATAACAGTAGAAAACTGATCTTCCAGGGGCAAAACATTTCTCAAGGGACCACTGTATTGAAATTTGAAGTTTGTGGTTTTAATGGGAAACTTTAAGACAGAGGGAGAAAAAGGAATGGAATTTAATTTAATGCAAAATTTTTCGACCTGAAAAAGGGGTTTTAAATATCATGCTAGTTTTATGTAAAAATATTTTTGGAACTGTGTGGCCAAAAATTTTACCGTGATGGTGTGAATAAGCGGCATTTTTACTGCCCCCCTTGTCATGTCAAAAGTTTCCTATAGTTAATTGTTTGACCTGTTTGTAAAATGCTTGTTTGCTTATATTGTTTTTTGTATGTTTAAAGAATTTAAGATCCTTTAAAGGTCCATTTTTTGTGTGTATAAAAACCTGTGAATTTTCAATTTTTGATATATCATGTTGAAGAAGGGGCTAGATCTCTCGAAAGCTAAAAATAAAATATACTCAGTAGCCTCTAAAAGGTATGCCTGTTTTTTCATTTTCTTTTAAAAAAGGTCAGTAAAATAGGCCAATTCATCCCCCCTTACCTCCTTAGAAAGTTGTATTTCCCTTATTGCAAAAGAGTGTTAACGAACAGTTTAAAATTAAAGTTGTAGTAGAACTCCCCACATTTTTAGAACTCGAACAGAACCGAACATTTTACTGTTCGTTCGAGTAAAGTTCTAGTTCTAGTTCAACACGCCATTGAGCCCCAAACCTGCTGCCCCACATTAAAAAATCCCGGAAAAAGGAGCTTTAAAAAAAAGAAACCAAAAAGGCAACAAAAAAGGGACTCACCGTAGTTGTAGGGTAAGTTGCGGTTTTCTTTCTAGGTACGCCTCATTTGGGTGCACGGACCCTTAATCCCGACCCAAAGCCCCCAAAAGGGAAAAAACAAGCAAAAATAATTTTCACGAATCCAGCATATGAAAAAGGACGTAATAATTTTAAATTTGGAACAAAAGCATAAAAAAAGGGTATCGCTAAAGTGTAGGGGCTCTCTTTTGGCTGCTAAAATCAATGGGCTTGTTTTATATATTTAACTGTATTCCCTTTTATGCCTTTTTAGCTCACTCCTGTATTGTACAGCTGCCCAAAAATTTCAAAAATAGAGTATAGGAAAAAAAGAGAAGAGCGCACAATAGTGAAGTCCTCCACTATCCTCCACTATCCTCCAAGAGCACTGCAGTGCCGTTATTTTTTTATCTGATTGCAATTTCAAAAATAGACAGTGTTTGAATTTTTTTTTACGGTACTATAGCATAATCCAAACCCCACTATTTTGGTATTTTTTGGGGATTGTTAACCTGCGAGTATAAAGAACCCATCATTATACTCCAAAGTGAACGCCGTAAGAAAAACCCAGTTATTTTAAAAATTTTGCCCATTAGAAAATTTTGGGGTTTCCTAATTTTCCCCATGTTACATGAAAAACCTTTAGAAAGTGCATCTTGTCCCGCAAAATAAAAGCCCTCATATGTCTATATAGATGGGAAAATAAAAAAAGTTATGACTCTTGGGAGGGGAGGAGGAAAACATAAATGTGTCAACCCCAAAAAAAAACGCTTGGTCCTTAAACAGTTAATTGCTAAGGACATTAAACCCCATTCATAGGCCTTGATTGAGTCCCACACCATTCCAACAGAGGCTGTGCCCACATTATCATTGAAGAATCCCCTACATTTCCCTATGAAATATAGAGGTGAGGGAGATTTTTATCCAGAATGAATTTAGATGCCTTTGCGGTCTAAGGAAAATGTTTGTAAATTAAAGGGGTTGTCTCGACAAAGAAAAAGCTTTCAAAAAGTAGGGAACACTAAATAAAGACTTTTCCAAATATATTGCGGTTCATCTTTTCTTAAGGGGCTAAAGTGATTTTATCATCTTCGTGCTCTCTCTGGTTCCCCAAGTGACCGACTGGTACTTTTATCCCCTACTGTTTGTTTATTGATAGCAGGGGAGTGACTCATCACACATGTCACTGCAGCGTGTGAAAGCTTGTGTTTTTTAACTGATCATTCAGTAAAAGCTAATTACTCTACTGTTTACAAGTGGCGCTTTTCCTGAACCTTGGGGAAGGTAAATTTTGCTAATCAAACTGATAAAAGAGAATTGAAAAACAGGCTAAAATGCTAATTTTCAGCAGCTTGATAGAAAGTGACCGAGCCAAGCGATTATTTCATTAATGCGTCCTATGAAAAATTTTAGAGAGACAAAACCCTTTAAAAAAGCTGGGGGGATGTCGAAGTATCTGGGGAAGTAGATGACTGTATCTGTTACGGGAAATAGGGAGTGCTGCACCAGCATTAAATCAATGTGGAATAGAGCCTCGTGCTGCAGGGTACAACAAGAGAAATGTTGTGTAGTAGGGTGGCGGGCCCTCTAGGCATCAAATATATGAAATTCTGACAGAAGAGATTGGAGCAGCAATGGAGAAGGTGATTATGGATAGCGTACTATTGGATTAAAATGATCCATTACCTTATCCCATGGATAGTTTAAGTAATCCACCCATGTATTAGATGCATCAGACTGTCAGGCCCTAGTAGCTTATAATGAGAGATGAATATGGAGGGGGAGCATATAGCCCAAATAACAATAAAGGTACCTGGAATAATTTGCAATACAGGACCACATATCTACCTTCCACATCTTCTGTCACCAGAAGTAATTAAAAATGAACCCTGCGGTGTATCAGGATTAACACCCTGCAGGCAGCATTTGTTAAACTGTCATAATATGTCCACCCCCCAGGGCCCTTTGTAAGAGTAACGAAATTGTACCATTAGCCATATGGAACAGTCAAAAAACAAGGGAAATTTTGGTTTGCTAAGGGCACTAAGGGAAAGTCGCACCTCACGTGTTCAAGGAATAACAGACATAAAAAAGTGCAGCAGTTGTAACAAATCCCACCCCCCCCTTTTACTCTGCCATATAACAGCATAGAGTCTTAATCCCAAATATTAACAACAACCCTGGAAAAAAGCCTGAAAATGTCCACACTAAACAGGTAATATTATAAATATATCGATCAAACAGTGAAAGGAGTTGAGGACATCCTGGATCATTAATCGTACGCAAATATATTGTGCATATTTGAACAGAGAAAATATGACAATTAAGTAAAGGATATACATCAGTGTAAAGGACCCATGAAGCTGCCATAGATAGTCTCCTGTTGTCAAATTCAGAAGGGCGTCTGGAAGTTCAAGCATCTTGTCCCGAAGTCACTTTTGAGCTGAACATGGGTCTATTTTCCTGGATATCAATAGAGGAATCTGGGAACATGGAAATACGAGAATTCCTTAATGATAGTTGGCCCTTTTCTCTCATAAGACGAAGAACTCTGACATCTCTGTTGTGGTAGTTGAGGAGCTTTGCTATGAATATCTGTGGTGGTGCTCCAGAAGAAGGTGTTTTAGGCAAGACTATATGAGCTTTCTCTATGGCAAACATAGCTGAAAAATGCTCTCTACCATATATAGAGGTCAGGAGTAGTGTTGAGCGATTGCGTTGGCTATCGAGATTGATCGATAGTCGATAGTCGGCCGCTATCGATAAGGTTTTTCGATAGTGAGCATCGATTATGCGCGATGACCATTAAAGTCTTATGGGAGAGCAAACAACACCTTCATAATTACACCCCAAACAAGGCAGGTGCAAGCTGAAATTAACATACCACAACAGTCAAATGGATACGTGGCTACATCTTAGGCATACCAAAACACTTAGGTTCATAAACAGTCACAGAAAAAAAAGTCACAAGACCATTTACTATCCCTAGTTTGTACACAGCCTGGACCCTTAAACCTGCATCACCACAATTAAAAAGTGCCAGAAGGGCAGTATGATTTGAAAACCATCATGTTACTTGAAAATGGACATTGAATATCCCTGTCCTGGAATGCAGCTGAGCCCCAACCTGCATGACCCACATTTAAATGTGCCGGAAAAAGGAGATTCTTTCAACCACATTTTAGTTTCACTAGGACATTGACTTTAACGTGTCTTGGGCCACAGCATGAGCCCCAATCCTGCATGACCCCACATTTAAAAGTGCCGGGAAAAAGGAGTCTTTCAAACCACCATTTTAGTTTCACTGGACATTGGACTATACTTCCTGGGCACAGCTGAGACCCCAAACCTCGCATGACCCCCACATTTAAAAAGTGCCGGAAAAAGGAGTCTTTCAACCACCATTTTGTTGAACTGGACATTGACTTATTCCTGTCTGGGCCAAGCATGAGCCAAACCTGCATTGACCCCCACATTTAAAAAATGCCTAGAAAAAAGGACGTTCTTTCAACCACCATTTTAGTTTCAACTGGACATTGGGACTATACCTGACCTGGGCCACAGCATGAGCCCCAAACCTGCATGTACCCCCACATTTAAAAAGTGCGGAAAAAGGAGTCTTTACACCACCATTTAGTTTCACTGGGACATTGAATATACCTGTCCTGGGCACAGCCATGAGGCCCCCAAAACCTGCATGACCCCACATTAAAAAGGGCCGAAAAAGGGAGTCTCTTCATCCACCATTTTAGTTGAACTGCGACATTGACTATACCTGTCCTGGGCCACAGCATGAGCCCACAAACCATGCATGACCCCCACATTTAAATAGTGCGGAAAAAAAGGAGTCTTTCAACCACATTGTAGTTGAACTGGGACATTGACCTATTCCTGTCCTGGGCCACAGCATGAGCCCCAAACCTGCATGACCCCCACCATTTTAAAAAGTGCGGGAAAAAGGAGTCTTTCAACCCCATTTAGGTTGAAATGGACGCATTGACGCTATACCTGTCCTGGGCCCACAGCATGAGCCCCAAACCTGCATTGACCCCCACATTTAAAAAGTGCAGAAAAAGAGTCTTCTCAACACCATTTTAGTTTCACTGGACATTGACTATACCTGTCCTGGCCACAGCATGAGCCCAAACCTGCATGACCCCCACATTTAAAAAGATGCTGGAAAAAGGAGTCTTTCAACCACCATTTTAGTTTCACTGGACATTGACTATACCTGTCCTGGGCCACAGCATGGAGCCCCAAACCTCGCATGGACCCCCACATTTAACAATGTGCCGGAAAAAGGAGTCTTTCAACCAACAGTTTAGTGAACTGGACATTGAACTATACCTGTCCTGGGCCACAGCATGAGCCCCAAACCTGCATGACCCCCACATTTAAAAAAGTTGCGGAAAAAGGAGTCTTTCAACCACATTTTAGTTGAACTGGACATTGACCAATACCTTATCCTGGGGCACGCATGAGCCCCAAACCTGCATGACCCCCACAATTTAAAAAGTGCCGGAATAAAAAAGGTAGGTCTTTCAACCACCATTTTGTTTCACTGGACATTGACTATACCTGTCCTGGGCCACTAGCATGAGCCCCAACCTGCATTGACCCAACATTTAAAAAGTGCCGGAAAAAGGAGTCTTTCAACCACCCATTTTAGTTGAACTGGACATTGGGACATATACTGTCCTGGCCACGAGCATGTGACCCCAAACCGCAATGACCCCCACATCTTAAAAGGCGGAAAACGCGAGTCTTTCAAACACACCTTTTTAGTTGAATGGACATTGACTTACCTGTCCTGGGCCCACAGCATGAGCCCCAAGCCTTGCCATTGACCCACCACATTTAAAAAGTGCCGGAAAAAGGAGTCTATCAACACCATTTTGTTTCCCCTGGACATATGACTATACCTGTCCTGGGCACAGAAGAGCCCCAAACCTGATGACCCCCACCATTTAAAAAGTGCCGAATAAGGAGTCTTTTCAACCACCTTTTTAGTTGAACTGGGACATTGACTATTATCCTGTCCTGGGCCACAGCTTGAGCCCTAAACCTGCATGACCCCACATTTATATAGTGCCGGATAAAGGAGTCTTTCCACCACCATTTTAGTTTCATGGAATTGGACTTTACTGTCCTGGGCCACAGCATGAAGCCCCAAACCTGCATGACCCCCCATTTCAAAGTGCCGGAATAAGGAGGTCTTTCATCCCACCATTTTAGTTGAACTGGGACATGACTATACCTGTCCTGGGCCACAGCATGACCCCAAAACCTGCATGACACCCCACATTTAAAAAGTGCCGGTGAAAAAGGAGTCTTTCAAACCACCATTTTTGTTTCACTGGACATTGGATATACCTGTCTCTGGGCCACAAGCAGGAGCCCCAAACCTGCATGACCCCCTCATTTATAAAAGTGCGGAAAATGTGTCTTTCAACCACCATTTAGTTGAACTGACATTGACTATACTTGTCCTGGCCACAGCATGAGCCCCAACCTGCATAAACCCCACATTTAAAATGTGACGGAAAAAGGTCTTTCAAACACCATTTTTTGTTGAAACCTGGACATTGACTTATTACTGTCCTGGGCACAGCATGAGCCCAAACCTGCAATGACCTCCACATTAAAAGTGCGGAACAAAGGAGTCTTTTCAAACCACCATTTTAGTTATACTAGACATTGACTATACGTGTCCTGGGGCCACAGCATGTGCCCCAAACCTGCATGACCCCCACTATTTAAAAAGTGCCGGAAAAAGGAGTCTTTTAACCACCACTTTAGTTTAACTGGAACATTGATCTACCTGTCTGGGCCACAGCATGAGCACCAAACTGCATGACCCCCACATTTAAAATGTGCCGGAAAAAGGGTCTTTCAACCACCATTTTAGTTGAACTGGACATTGTCTATACCTGTCCTGGGCCACAGCATGTGCCCCCAAACCTTCTTGACCCCCACATTATAAAGTGCCGGAAAAGGAGCTCTGTTCAAACACCATTTTAGTTTTACTCGGAAATTCGGACTATACATGTCCTGGGCACAGCATGAGCCCCAAAACTGCAATGACCCCCACATTTAACAAAGTGCCGGAAAAAGGGTCTTTCAACCACCATTTTTAGTTGAACGTGGACATTGACTATACCTGTCACTGGGCACCAGCATGACACAGGTCCAGAGTTACAGTGGGTGCGGTGAAAGCCCAGGCTGGCGTCCGTTCATCTATACTCGCAGGTTATAAATGCCCTGATGACGCAGGGCAACGCAAACTGTCGTGCTGAAAGCAGAAGTGCGGAAGCGGGAAGTGTGAGAACTCAGCCTTCACTCTGTACACAGTCAATACCTGAGGTGCACTTGCACTCATCAGTTTGAGTGTGGTCCAATGAGCTTCACTTGGAAATACAGGTGGTTAACGCTCCTGTTACACCCAGGTGCCTTTATCTGGCATTGACCTTTTCTCATTTTACTCAAACGTGCTGGAGGAAATGGTCTCATGTCTTTGTTCTCTGTCCTGTGCTCCATATCCATGTCTCTGAATAACCTACATCTGGTCAAGTTTTCTGTACTCCCTTGTCTATTCAGAGGGAATTTTTTTAACAGCTATTTTGTACATGCAAGTTTTTAAGTACTTTTAATTCTAGAAAAACACATTTTTTTAAATAGAGGGAATCCCACAATGTCTTTGTTTCTCTTTTTTTCATTGTAGTAAATGGGTTGTCTCAATACAGGGATTGATAGCTATGTTAAAGATCTTGCAAAAACAAGTCATTTTGCAATATGTGTCCATTAACAGTGTCCTCCCTATTCCTGTTTCTGACAGCACCATCACCCTTGAGCCACTCTTGACAATTGTGAAGAACAAATGTATGTTAGAAACAACATTTTTTAGAATAGGAACTATAGTATATCTGAATGTCACAGCAAAATGCCCCAAAAATTCAAAGCATGACCCTTGAGCCACTTGGTTCAATTGTGAAGAATCAAATGTCTGATTGAAAACAAACATTTTTTAGAATAGGACCTGTTAGTATGCTGCAATTTCAAAGCCCAGCATTGAGAGACAACAAAAAAATTTTTTATATAAAAATTGACTTTTTCTCAGCCACTGTTAAAAAATTGTGAGGGAGAAATGCCACTTAGAAGCCACATTTCTGTTCCAAAGGACCATGATTATTGCTGTATCTCACAGCTACATGACCCCAAAAAAATTATAAATATGACTTCTCAGCCACTATTAAAAAATTGTGAGGGAGAAATGCCACTTAGAAGCCACATTTCTGTTCCAAAGGACCATAATTATAGCTGTATCTCACAGCAACATGACCCAAAAAATTTTAAATATGACTTCTCAGCCACTATTAAAAATTGTGAGGGAGAAATGCCACTTAGAAGTCACATTTCTGTTCCAAAGGACCATGATTATTGCTGTATCTCACAGCAACATGACCTCAAAACCATTGACAATGCGAAAACTTCTTAAGATAAAGTGAGTAAATGGAATACGGTGTTGTCATGAAACCTTGCTGTCTTTTACAGTCTCCTCACAGCAAAACCAGCAAAATGAACTGTTGGGAAATGAGAATAAAAATTGCAGTAAGAAATGATCATTTTAAAAAAAAGTTTTCAAGAGGACCATTTCTTTTTTAAAAGGAATGTGAAGTATACCGGAAACTAATAGGTTACCTCGGCAATTGGGTCCACAACATCATCAGAGATCCATGCCTGATTCATCTTGATGAAAGTCAAACGATCCACATTATCTGTGGAAAGCCGGATGCGTTTGTCTGTAATGACTCCTCCAGCTGTGCTGAAGGTCCGCTCAGATATGACGCTGGCTGCTGGGCAGGACAACACCTCTATGGCGTGCGAGCCAGCTCGGGCCATTCGTCCATTTTGGATACCCAGAAGTCTATTGGGTCCGGAACACATGCAAAAAACATCGGTGTTGAGACGCAGATAGTCGTTGCACCATGATCTTAAGCTGGTCTATGTGTGTTGGATTTGTGCCCTGCATTGCATGCGTGGTGAGGTGGTAAACAAGATTGCCAGAGGTCACCCATTAGGCTTCTGCCACCTTGCCTGCTGCTGCCGCTACGCCTACTTGGCACTCTACTGCTGTCACGTCGCTGATGTTGTTCCACCGTGACTTTGGGGACGTGAAAAAAGACGCAAAGATGTCTCCAGTTGTCAATCAGCAAGGTTCC
>JAODAL010046195.1:0-31171 GCA_025379985.1 Phyllomedusa bahiana | reverse complement strand
GCATTTGGCTAATCTAAATAATTTTGGTTATCCTGATTGACCAAAAATGGGTAAGGCTTATTCCGAGTTCGTGTCAGATAGTGAGAAAAATATGCATATGTGTCTTTTTATATAATGCATGAAAAAACTTTTGGTTTATATATAATATTATATATTTATAATATATATATATATATATATATATATAGTCTTAAGAGGAAAACCCCTTCATCCTTCCACCCCTTTCACATAATATTCTAAGCAGCAGCTAGGGGAGCTAATTATATGGTACCCTGGCATTTTTGCAAGTTTTCCCACCTACAAAGAATGGAGAGTAATTCTTATCATAGCTAGAGATGGTCAAATTTCTAAAAAATTCAATTCGACGAGTTTGCCGAATTTTCGTTTGGCCCGAATTTAAAAAACAGCTATTTCCTGTTTGCAGAGACCCTGTAAGATGTTGTAGAACATTGTGCCATGCTCAAATATACATAGGGAGTGTGGTTTATATATATATATATATATAAATAAGGAAAAACTGCTGCACTCAAGAAATATATGTGGAAAAAATCAGTGCTTTATTGCATGCCTACAGACGACGTTTCGGCTCACACATGAGCCTTCTTCAAGCAAACTTAAGGTGAACACAGCAAACTTTTAAAGGGCAGTGCCAATACATATGCTAATGAGTGAATGCATAAATCCATATACAAATAAGTGAACACAATATAATTAATCCATTATACAGTGAGAAAATACATCAATAATGTGATAAAAGTGTATGTTCAAAATAAATAATACAATAATACATACCAAAGTGCATGATATAGTGATACATTACAATATATATACGATCATACTGAATGCATGAATATTCAAAGATGTGACATTAAAATACGGGGTACTGCGCCCAACCAGACGCCTGTACAGAATATGTGCAAAGTCGCACCGCCACATGCGTGCGCACTTAGGGTCTTCAAAGTCCGATACCATATAGGTAAAAAGAAGTGTGATTGTTGTGATGTGCTATACTAATATAGCTAACTAATGACAATACAATGAAAAGTGACTGAATAAAATGATATTGAAAAGAAAACAAAAAAAGAAAAAAGAAAAAACCTATTAAAAATGAAAATAAATATATAGAAAAATATTAAATAAATAAACTAAATAAAAAATAATAATGATAAAAGAAAGAAAA
Source organism: Phyllomedusa bahiana (assembly GCA_025379985.1). Taxonomy (NCBI): domain Eukaryota; kingdom Metazoa; phylum Chordata; class Amphibia; order Anura; family Hylidae; genus Phyllomedusa; species Phyllomedusa bahiana. The sequence goes on along the minus strand of JAODAL010046195.1, from coordinate 29,991 downwards.
AGACCCCCAATTATGCAATATATTAAATATATATAGAGAAATGGACAAAAAATGTTCAGGGGAACCCACCACGCAACGTCCCCACATAATGGGTCAGCAATGTGCAGGTTAACGTGGCAAAAAACACGTCCAGAAACTGGATATGAAATATGCCTCGTATTAACCCCCGATGACACTAGCTCATAAACAGCAGGGGCAGCTATGTTCCAAAGTGTGTCACATAATGACACCCAATGGATACACAGAACACAAATCCCACGTCACATGAGTGTCTCCACACTTCAGCAAAGCATACAAAACATATTTTTTAACTAATGGGGCAAAAAATATGAAATAAAATAAAATAAAATAAATAATAAAAAACAAAAATGAAATTTAAATAAAAAAATGAAAAATAAAAAAAAATTAAAATTTTTTGGTAAACTCAAGATGGGTACTTTTCCTTGTATCAATTGATTGTAAAATCATAGTTAAGGGATAATGTTTTATACACTCTTATACTAAAGAAAGTTTTTCAATCAAACAATTTTACACCTGTGATTCCATAGTATATGTTTTATGGTGCCCCTGCAATAAAATATATGTTGGAGAAACTACTTGTGACCTTAAAACGAGACTAAATGGTCATCGCCATTCCATTAGAAAGAAGAGATTAGATCTTCCAGTATCTAAGCATTTTACAGAATTGGGACATTTTGAATGGGATCTAAAATGCATGATTATTCATAATGTGTTTCCTCTCAAAAGGGGAGGGGACCATTTAACTATATTAAAAAAGAAAGAGCTGGAGTGGATTCAAAAGTTAAATTCTTTAAAACCTAATGGAATAAATGTAGAATTTAAAGTAACACATAAAATGTTTAAATAGGATGTTTATATCTAGTGGGGGGTTTGCCCCTATCTTGTCTGTTCCACTATTTCTCTTCAGTGATGGTGATATAGTTATATAAAAAATTATTTTTATTTTTTATTTATACTAATTTTCTTTTTTCTTTTTTTTCTTTCAGATGATCGTTATAGGGTTCAAATGAATTTCCTCCTATGTATATTGTTTTTGTATAGTAATGAATTTTTTTTTTAATTATTTTATTTATTATATTTAGAAAAACAAATTTCCCTTTGTTGTCGTTAGCCGGGTTTCGATGTGCATAACCTTACATTGTTTGATATATAGTTAGTTCCGCCCCCATTTTTTTCCATTTTTTTTCCAAGATGGGTACTTTTTTTTCTGTATCTCTAAAATTTATATTTTTTATTTCTCATTTTTTTATTTTATTTTTTATTTATTATTTATTTTTTATTTTTCATTTTTTTATTTAAATTTTATTTTTGTTTTTTATTTATTTATTTCATTTTATTTTATTTCATATGTTTGCCCCATTAGTTAAAAAATATGTATGTATGCTTTGCTGAAGTGTGGAGACACTTATGTGACGTGGGATTTGTGTTCTATGTATCCATTGAGTGTCATTATGTGACATACTTTGGAACATAGCTGCCCCTGCTCTTTATGAGCTAGTGTCATCGGGGGTGAATACGAAGCATATTTCATATCCAGTTTCTGGACGCGTTTTTTGCCACGTTAACCTGCATGTTGCTGACCCATTATGTGGGGACGTTGCGTGGTGGGTTCCCCTGAACACTTTTTGTCCATATCTCTATATATATTTAATACTGTATATTGCATAATTGGGGGTCTTTTTCTTTCTTTTATCATTATTATTTTTTATTTAGTATATTTATTTCATATTTTTCTATATATTTATTTTCATTTTTCATACTTTTTTTTCTTTTTCTTTTTCTTTTTTTGTTTTATTTTAAATATCATTTTATTCAGTCACTTGTCATTGTATTTTCATTAGTTAGATATATTAGTGTAGCACATCACAACAATCACACTTCGTTTTACCTATATGGTATAAGACTTTGAAGACCCTAAGTGCGCACGCGTGTGGCGATGCGACTTTGCACATATTCTGTACAGGCGTCTGGTTGGGCGCAGTTTTCCCTTTACCTATATGGCACCTTGTGCCTGTTTACTATATTGCGCATGCGCGTAGCAGCGCAACTTTACACGTGGTTGTTTAGACTTCCGTTTATGCGCACTGAATCGCGACAGACGCCGAGAGTGATTTGATACACTGTATTCATTGTGAGGTAGGAGGAGCTCATTATACCACGTATGTTAATGTCACATCTTTGAATATTCATGCATTCAGTATGATCGTATATAGATTGTACTGTATCACTATATCATGCACTTTGGTATGTATTATTGTATTATGTATTTTGAATATATTGATTAACATGTATTTCACTTTTATCACATTATTGATGTATTTTCTCACTGTATAATGGATTAATTATATTGTGTTCACTTATTTGTATATGGATATATGCATTCACTCATTAGCATATGTATTAGCACTGCCCTTTAAAAGTTTGATGTGTTCACCTTAAGTTTGTTTGAAGAAGGCTCATGTGTGAGCTGAAATGTCATCTGTAGGCATGCAATAAAGCGCTGATTTTTTCCACGTATATTTTGTGAGTGCAGCAGTTTTTCCTTGTTTTTTGATTAAACGGACTTTTAGACGAAGGTCTTTATCTGCTTGCACCCGTTTGTATAATATTTTTTCTATGGTGGTGCTTCCATTTTCCATATTTATATTATATATATATATATATATATATATATAATATATATAATATATATATATATTATATATATAAATTTATATATATATATAATATATAATTATATATATATATAATCTAGAGAGGAAAACTCCTTCATCCTTCCACCCCTTCCACATCATGTTCTAAGCAGCTAAAGAAGATGAAATGTGTATTAAGGGGATGTGTTTTTAAAATGCCATCAATCACTTTATTGGCACAACTCAAACTAACTTTGGCTTACTGATTAATAGTTAAAACTGTCTGACACTCTTTATTAAAAGCAACTTCATTGTTCATATAATATATTTACTGTCATCCATTAACCTACATCAAGGCTGAGTTCCTTGAAAAGAAGCAAGAACATGATAGATGGCATTACTTCATGCTGCCAAACATAAACTAATTGTTAGGTGCCTACATTTTAGAGACATTGGCATAAAAAGTTTGATATATAGGGAAGAAAATATTTAACAAATAAACCAAATTGTTATGTAGCCTGCTATGAATTTGCTACAGTTTTTCTACAAAAAGATTTATAGTAATCAACAAAATGTAGCCATCATACAATTATGTACCAGTAAACAGTTTTTAATAGCAGTATAGAACAAAATTGACCCAACAATTTTTTTTTTTTTTTACACAAATCCAATCCAGGTTTGGCATACAAATACGCAGAAAAAGTTTGGATTAATGTAGCATGACTGGACTAAAGGTAAAACACAAAATCTACATAGGAAGTCATAGATCAGAGTAAATATTTCTGCAAGGAGAAATGTATTATCTTGGTTAACCTGTCCAACGTTCTATATAGTTGATACTTATATGGAGTTAATGCTTAGAAAAATACAGTTTTTATCACAAGGAAAGTTTATGGTCTCACTCTCAGAAGACTCACACAGATGTGAAAACCCACACAGAAGTCTTCTGCTACAAATCGTTGTATATCACTGTTATTATTTACTGTATTTAGACATCTAGCTCTCTCTAAAAAGCAAATTTACTATAACACTTTCTTTATATGGGATAAAACCTGGTCAGATATTATGCTAAAGGTAAGCCAAGGCAATTTATTGTATTCTGGAATTAGCGCATGCCTATGGTTTACTTTGGCAGATCTGAACTGCTGATAAGAATGGAAGAAAGAAAGAGGGTGAGATGGATGTAGTAGAGCAATCATGAATGTTCGAAGCCCAATATTTTAGACTCATGGCATCAAACAGTGGCCTCTATAGTAAAAGGATAGCTAGATTACAAATACCTGAGCAAACCCTCCACAATAGAGAAAAAGAAAAAGTGGCGCTCACCGGTATCCTGGGCTGTGTGGTCCGCCCGTCCTAAGCAATGGACATTCAGGCTAAAGGTGAAAGCCTCTCTCCTCTCCGCAAAACGGTGCTCGTGGAAACTGACACCTGGCTGTAGATATCCACTATATGGAAAGATGAAATGTAACCGATCCCGGCACTCGTACAGAGGATTCCTCAGAGGCGTAGTGACAAAAACAGCACTCTCTTTATTGAAAAACCATTAAAATAGCATATAAAATCATCCAAAAAGTGAAGCAGTTTACGCGTTTCAGGCTCAACACATGGCCCTTATTCGTAACCAATAATGAATAAGGGCCATGTGTTGAGCCTGAAACGCGTAAACTGCTTCACTTTTTGGATGATTTTATATGCTATTTTAATGGTTTTTCAATAAAGAGAGTGCTGTTTTTGTCACTACGCCTCTGAGGAATCCTCTGTACGAGTGCCGGGACTGCTTACATTTCATCAAACCCTCCACAAGACATACAGTTTGCTGTAAACCTGGAACACAGCTATCCATCCCAGAATTTAAGAGTAACAGGTGCATGACGGAAATGGCTAATCCCCTAAGGGGGATATCTGTGGGCATGTCAGTAATAATTGTCGAAGACTTTGTGAGTCAAAGATTTCGGTAACCTGCCCTAAAAGCCTGTTTGATCTTTGGAGAAAGCATAACGCTGGATTCTGTCTTTCTACCTTCAGGATGATGTTGACCTTTGTGTGTTGCTGCTACATAAATTTGCATACAGAGGATGCATTACACACTTCTTATCTCCCATTACTCCAGACCATCAACTTTCCTCCTTGCTTGTACCCTGTCTCTTAGTTTGTTAGTGTTCTCATATGTATGTAGAGTATGCATGTGCCTTAATAATTGGTCAAGGACTGTTCTCAGAATCGTCCTTACACCACGAGGTGAGATCTTGAATGAAGCCACAGACTGAGAAAGACTGACAGTCATCTTGTGTTTCTTCCATTTTCTAATAATTGCACCAACAATTGTTGCTTTCTCTTCATTCTGCTTGCCTATTGTCCTATATCCCATCCCAGCCTTGTGCATGTCTACAGTTTTATCCCTGATGTTCTTAAACAGCTCTTTTGGTCTTGGCCATGGTAGGGAGGTTGGAGAGTGATTGATTGTGTGGACAGGCGTCTTTTATACTGGTAAGGAGTTCAAACAGGCGCAATTAATAACGATAATGAATGCAGGAGTAGTAGGGCTTCTTAAAGAAAAGCTAACAGGTCTGTGAAAGAAAGAATTCTTTCTGGTTGTTAGGTGATCATATATTTCATTTCATGCAATACAATGCAAAATAATTATTTAAAAATCATACAATGTGATTTTCTGTATTTTGTCTAGATTTTGAGTCTCACAGTTGAAGTGTACCTATGATTAGAGATGGTCAAATCGATTCTAACAAAGTAGAATTCGTTTAGAATTTCAGGGAAAACTTCGGGTTCTGCAACAAAGCCGAAGGTTCTGGGGTGATGCGCGGGAACAAAGCGTTCTTTTTTTTGGTTAAAAATGGCTGCAAGGAAACATGGTGTGACACAGGGCAGAGATCTGTGGGAGGAAGAAACAACACCATCAATGGACCATGTGACAGACATGAAAACTATTGCAAGCAGACCAGAACTGGGGAGGGATTCTGTGACAGTTCTCAGCCCTATATTAAATACAGAAACGCCATCTTAATTCCCACAATTCTCACAGTCTGTCCTGTGACATAAGCACTAGCTGACTGGCCTCTATAGAAGTGATTATAAAAACAAACTGCTTTTATCAGCGATGCGGGGGGGAAAAGGACCATACCAGCAAGTCTGTGTCAGTTGACACATCTACCTCAACACACTGCGCTTCTGTATCTGCTGCTCCATAGAAGTCATCTAAAAGAAACCTGCTTTTATCAGAGGAACTGGGGCCAAAGTGTTCACAAGTGGTTTCAAGTTGTACCATTTTGTATTAGTTTGTGGGGTATTCTCACCTAAAGTCATGGGTGAGTGTAATTCTGACCCCATTATACGCCATAAATTTCATACTGTTCATTTCGTACGGTATTTAATATCACAAGGTTTAATTAAGCCTGTTATTATGGGATTTATTTGGAGTAAAATAACAGTGTTTTTATACCCCCATAAATGCCTTAATTTCATCTGTTCTTTTCTGTAGGGTATTTTATTATCCAAGGGTTAAATTTTAAAGCCTGTAGGTTTGTGGGTTTTATTTGGATGGAAATACAGGGTGTGGTATTTATCATATACCAGTCATTCTTCATTAAACAGGGGTCTGTACATTTTTGCTCAAACAGTATGTCAGGACAGGTGAGGTGGCAGCCTTTCCCTATGCGAGTGGCAGTGGCACAAAGTTCGTGGAGAAAGGCACACGTTCCGCAAGCACAGTAATGGGACATTGCAGTCAGTGGTGGACTCGGTGAGGCCAGAACTACCGGTCGTCCTTCTAGTGGTCGATTGTTGACCTGCAACCCAAGGGTTCTTGATTGGTGGGGGTGTTTCCCCCCCCCCCCGCCTCCCACCCTCCCCCTAACCCCTACCCCCACTCTCCCCCCAGTGTCCAGTGACATCTGACAAACACAGCCAAGAGTCTGGTAGGAACGTTCAAGACACAACCCTTAGTTGGATACATGGTCCGGATGTGGATAAGCAGCCCTCACCTAGTTTCAACCACCTCTGTACCCATTCGGTTCACCTCAGTCAGAGATCTACATATGTGGTCCACTGGGGGGGCCTGAAGCGTCACTTATACAGTGGGACGAAACTGTCTTTGAGAACAGTCAGCAGCGAAGAGGAGGTGGGCAGACATCAGCCTGCTTCTTGCAGTAGGCGGTTGGAAAGTTAGTGATGTGGAAAGTGGCAGGGAGGATACTTGAAGCAAGTCAGGCTCTGCATACTGAGACTGTTGGGAGGAATAGCAGTGACAGGCAAAACACAATCGATGACGATGTAGTCCGATCGAACTTGGGGAGCGGGAGGAAGAAAAGGACTTCTTTCATCATTGTCGGGAAGATAGGGGTGTCAGCTTGCGCGGTCAGGCTTGCTGCGCAGCCAGGCCAAGTCGCTAGTGTGGCCGTGACGTCAGCAGGGTGTTGGGCAGCAGTGCTCGAGGGTGTGGGAGCCAAACGAACCACGGTGGTGGGTAGGAAAACTTGTGAAGTGGATCCAAGAGTTAGCGGCACAGGGGGCTCACCATTTTTTTGTAGCGCGCACAAGGTGGGGTAGTAGTCACTCAGTGCGTCGGGGGTGGGTAAAATAACCTAATCTGCAGTTTGTGGCCAGTTTTTTCTATACACCGGAGGAGTCGTACATGTGTATATGTAGAATTCGTCTTGGCAAGAAAGTGAGCGTGGCCTGGGAGCTAACATTGGCACCACAGGCCCTGCGTCAACACATGCAGCGACGTCACCATCCAGTGACCTTGTAATGGAGTAAATGTGTCTCCAAAATGTGGTGGTCCATACCCTGCCCGCCGCTTGCAGCAGCACAGGGGCACGCATGGAATGTCAGCCAGGTCAAAGGCTCCAACCACATCTGCAGAAGGAGTTGTTTGTTCTTTCCCATCATCTCTCCCTGTCCTGATGCTCCTGTCCTCGCCAACCTCATGGCTGACAGCAGTTGTTTAGCAGCACGGTTAGTTGTTCCAAACGCGAGGCGAGAGGTGCCATGAGACAAAGTTATGAGAAAAACAGTTGCATCCTAACTATCCCAAGGTTGAGAAGCTGACCTTGCTCCTGTCCAAGTTGTTGGTACTGCAGTCCCTCCCTTTCAAGTGGTGGCCTCTGCATCGTTCAGAGAATAAGGCCTTGTGCGTAAGCCAAGGTTGGTGGAGAAGAGTCCTAAGCCAAAATTTTTTTTCCAAAAAAGGCAGTACCAGCACTCCCTGCACAAATATGTAGATCAGAAGGTGGGCCAAGGTCCTTGAGCTCCTAATCTCAGTGTCTTTCATAAAGTACAACATCACAGAGTTTGGACGATGGTGGAGCCTGTAACTACGGTAAGGGCCTAGTACATGTCACTTTACGGCTCCACTGGGGCTTCCCTGCCCAGAACACATAAAAGACAAAAGGACAAGGCAGGAGACGCCGATTTATATCCTCACCACAGTTTTGCTCAAAAGCTTCTCCGGCGGCCAATGTCTGCCCTTACCTCCTCCCTCCTCCAACCACCACCGTCATCTCAGTCCTCCACCCAGAAGTCTGCTCCATCAATTACCACTTGTGCAGGGAAACAAGCTAGTTGTCACGCAGTTAACTCCTGGTTGCTCTGGGCCCCGCGAACAAAGTCACCTGAGGATGGAACTGATCTGCGTCACTGCAGCAAAGAAATCGTTGTTGTCGCTTTTTTCTCTGCGGACTCACTGCTAATCACGGATACCCAGACAGACAAGGAAGGATCATAGGTGTCTGTGCTAAACGCACCGAAATATGGCAGGGACTGACCCCATTAGTTCCTGAATGGCACCATATTCGTGTTCAATATGGTTGTCGCAGAAAGGTTCGACCTGAAGTCACTTCCCCCATCTGCGAGGAACATTCGAAACAATGGCCAGGAAAACTGCTAGGCATACACTTTCATGCTATTTCCTGGCAAAGATTGCCAAGGAAAACCCTTCTTGAGTAAATGCAGCGGGCAGAACTGGCCTCCCGCCTAACTTAGGTTGTTATGCGATGTTTCCACCCGTTGGAATTCCAGGCCTCTCTCCATTTGTTTAGATCGAATGTATAGAACAGAGAAAGGCGATTAAACTTACAGACTTCCTTTGATGTAATCCCTAGTGGAACAGGTGTAACTCACCGGGTGTAATTTTGTGTCTCCAGCAGTGAGCAGCTCATGCAGGAAATCTGCCTTTTTATCAGGCCCTTGAAGGACAGACATTGAAAAAAGTGCCACAGGTATTTGTAAGTCGCCACAAACTCGGGGAATGAATATGCTACTATTCACTGTTTCATGTCCTGAAATTCAGAAGGAATGCTGATAATTCTGTCTGGGTAAGGGTTACTGGAGTAAGTGGGGGCAAACTTCACATCATCACAAGCAAAGAAATGAGTTGGTTGGGGGCTGAAACTGGAGGAGGAGAGAGCTGAGGACATAATTTGGAGCACAAGCAACATACCAGTATCTACGTGTCTTGTATGGTTGAAATGAGTGGTTTTTCTACTAGGTGACAGGGAGAGGAGGAAAACTAGGAGCTACTATGGTGGAGGTCAGAGGGTAGGATTGAGGAAGATGAGGTCAGAAAGATGATCCAGACACAACATGGCGTGGGTTTTAAGTAGAGAATGGAGGCAGGGAGTCCCTAAAGAGCGACACTTGCGCAGATGGCCCGCTAGCATGCCTCGATTTGACTGGCCTAGTGACAAGCTGAATTAGTCACATCCGGCAGAGGGATGACTTTTGGCTCTCTCACTAGTGTTGACGATTACGTTTGGCATCGTACATCAGGTCGATGTGGTCGATAGTCAACTATACATTCGCATAGAAGATATTCGTTGGCGATAGATAGATTATGATCAGATGACCATTAAAGTCTATGGGTTGAGAGCAACAACACCTTCATTCTTACACCCCCAAATTAGGCTGGAGAAGCTGGTAATTAACAAATCCTACAATAGTCAATGGATACTCGTGCTTACATCTGTGGCAAAACACACTTAGGTTATTAAATGCACAATAGAAAAAAAATTTCAGAACCATTCATCTATCCCTGTCTTGCACCACAGCATGTCCTTAAAACATAACAATCCACCCACAAATTATATAGTTCCAGAAGCAAGTATGATTGAAACCATCATTTTACTTGAATCTGCGCCATTGAAATCCATGTCCTGGAACGCAGCATGACGCCCCAAACTGCATTGTACCTCCAAGATTAAAAAGTTGCACGGAAAAAAGGAGGTCTGTCAACATCCATTTTTTTTTTTTTTTTAGTTTCGACTGTACATTGTAAATATACATGTCCTGAGACCGCAGTATGACCATTAAAGCTGTCTGACTCTCAATTTAAAAAGTGCCAGGTTGAAAAGGAGTCTGTGAACCACCATTTAGTTGAATGTCAATTGACATCAAATGTCCTGGGACAGCAGTATGACCATTAAAAACTGGCTGGACCCCCAAATATAAAAAGTGCCGGGAAAAGGAGTCTTTCAACACATTTTAGTTTCACTGGACATCTGGTAGCAATCGCTATACACTGGTACGCTACTAGGGCACACATCAGACGACATGTACCCTCCTCCAAACCTGCTTTGCACCTCAAAGAATTTAAAAAGTGACCGGAAAGAACAGGCAGGTTTCTCACAACCAACATTTTAGTTTCATGGAAACATTGATCTATACTGTCCCTGGGACAACTACAGCATGTTCACTCCGCATTATCACCATTAGACATGACCGTCGAAGAGTTAAAAGAGTTGCGATAAAAAAGTAGTCTTTCAAGAACCACCATATTTAGTTTCAATGAGACTCATAGAACTATCCCTGTCCTAGGGCTACATCCAGAATGATGAACCTCATATTCCTGCCTGACCCAGATTAGAAAAGTGCAGGAAAAAGGAGTCGTTTTCAAACCAACACATTTTAGATTCAATGGGGACTTTGACTATACCTGTCCTGGGCCCAGAATGAGCCCCAAACCTTGCTTGTCGCCCCAGATATAAAGTGCGGAAAAAGGAGTCTTTTTCACAGAACACACCTTTTAGTTTCACTGGACAATACTGTCCCTGTCCTGGGTAGCGCTTGTCTCCTCCGTATGTAGTGCGGACAATTGAGATTCTCTTGGAAATAATGGTGGGTTAACGCCTCCTGTTCCACAGGTGCCCTTTTTCTTGACATTATTTTTCTCATTTACTTCACTGCGTGCTGGAGGAAATTCGGTATCTCGTACTTTGTTCTCTGTCCGTACTCCATACTCCATGTCACATCTGTATAACCTACATTGGTAAAGTTTTTCCTGTACCTCCTTGTACAATTCAGAGGAATTTTTTTCTCTTTTATTAATTGTACATTAATGGGTTGTATCAATACAGGGATTGCTAGCTATGTAAAGATCTTGCTAAAAACATAGTCATTTTTGCAATATGTGTCATTTACAGTGTCCTATCCTAATTCCCTGAATCTTACCTGGACAAGCACCATAACCCTTGAGCCACTCTCTGACATTGTGAAGAAGAAATGTCTGTTGAGAATACACATTTTTCTTATGATTAGGACCGGTAGTATAGCTGCGCAAATGTCGCCAGCAAATAGCCCCTCAAAAAATTCAAAACAATGACCCATGAGCCACTTTTGACAATATGTGAAGAACAAAATGTCTGTTAGAAACAAATTTTTTTTTATTAATAGGCCTTAGCTATAGGCTGCACTGGTTCACAACGAGTCTTCGCAAAATGCCCCAAAAATTCAAAGCATAGGACAACTTTTTTTTTAACGCATTTGGACCTATCATTGTGTAGAACAGAACAAATAGTCTGTTATTATACAAGTTTTTTTTTATAATAGGACCTGTAGTATAGCTGACATTTCCACAGCAAAAATAGCCCCGCAAAAAATTCATGGAACTGATCCCTTGAGCCACTTTGACTCAATTGTGATGAAACTAATGTCTGTTAAGAAACAAAAATATTTTTTAATATATAGCGTACCTGTAGTATTGCTGCATTTCAAAGCAGCATGACCCAAAAAATAGTAAAAAATGACTTCTCAGACACTGTTAAAAATTGTAGGGAGAAATGCCACTTAGATGCACATTTTTCTGATTCCAAAGGACCATGAACTCTTTGCTGATCTCACAAGCTACATGACCCCAAAAAATTATAATATTTTTTATGACTTCTCAGCACTATTAAAAATTGTGTGGCTAGAAAATGCCACTTTAAAAGCAACGATTTATATGTTCAAAGAACCATCGAATTATTGCTGTATCTCACCAGCAAACACTGACTCCCAAATAATTATAAATATGGACTTTCTCAAGCACCTTTATTAAAATTGTGAGGGCAGAATTTCCACTTACAAGCACGCCCACATAATTACTGTCTGACCACAATCAGGACCATGAAATATGATTGCATGTATCTCACAGCACATGACCCCAAACAAATTATTAAATATGACTTCTCGGCCACTTTTAAAATTGTGAGGGAGAAAATGCAAACTTATAAAAGCACATTTCTGTTTCCACAAGGACCATAATTATAGCTGTAATCTCACCAGCAACATGACCTCAAAAACCATTGATCAATGCGAAAACTTCTAAAGTTAAAGTGAGTAAATGAATACGTGTGTCATGAAAAACTAGCTGTCTTTTACAGTCTCCTCACAGCATAAACCAGCAAAAATAAACTGTTGGGTAAAAGAGAATAAAATATTGCAGTTTTTAAAGAAATGATCTTTATATATAAAAGTTTTCAAAGAGGACCATTTCTGTTATTGAAGAGGAATGTGGAAGTAGACCGGCAACTAATCGGTGACCTCGGCAATTGGGGCTCACAACATCATCAGAGAACTACTATGCCAGATCATCTTGATGAAAGTCAAAACGAGATCCACTCTTATCTGTGGAAATGACGGATTGCATGTGTCTTGTAATGACTACTCCAGCTGTGCTGATAGGTCACGAAGGACTTAACGAGATATGAAGCTTCGGCATGATGTGGCAGGACAATCATCCTCTATGGAGGGGCCTCGTCGGCGAGCAGAGGCATAGGGCCATTCATACATATTTGGAATATTCCAGAAGTCTATTGGGTCCGGAAAGACACATACTAAATCATCACTGGTGTTGAGACGGAGATAGTCCGTGCAACACCAATGATCTTATAAGTTGGGTCTCTGTTAGTGTTTGGGATGTGTGCCCGGCATATGCATGCGGATTGGATGAGGTCGGTAAAATATTAAAGACTTGTCAAGAAATGGTAACCCAATAGCCTATCCTGCCACCTTTGGCCTGCTGCCTGCTACGACTTCTGGCACTCTACTGCTGTTACGTCGTCTGATGTTGTTCCACCGTACAAAATTTATGGGGAACGATGAAGACAGAACAGCAATAACGAGATGTCCAATTTGATTAATTCAGCAAGTCTCCATTTTCCTGCATTTTAACCTCTCTATTTGAGGTGTGGTGGAAGGATAAAGTGCTGAGTTCGTGTTTTGTTACCGGGGATCCAGAGCGGCGTGGCTCACAATCAGTATACTGTTGCTTCATTTTCATGGCCATTACATTGCGAGGATGCATGTTGGAGGCGGATTATCTGGAGAAATCCAAACACTCATCGTGAGAGATGGAGCCCTTGATGTCTTCCCAAGCTATGGGTGGAGGTCTGGCACTTAGCAAAAACTGGATTCTTCCTCACTTGCTCCTTTCCGCCCACTCAAATTGCGCCAACCTCTTATCCATGGCAGGGTGGCTGGTGATCTCGGTTTAAATGTCGGTTTTGTCTAGGAATACATCCTCCTACCTCGCTCTCTTCCTCCGGTACACAGCTTTAGCTTCCAACACCAGCCCACTAACGACTTGCCTGAGCTGAGATGATGCACCCTGGAGAGCTGATGCGCCACCTTGCACTAGCCCCTGGACCCCCACCGAACCCACTTGCCCTATATGAATGAAAAGGAGCCGAATGATGAATATGTGAAATTGTTGATGAAAACTGTCGGGCGCCTTGGGATGTTGACGGAGGAGAAAAGGCTCCGTAGCTGAGTACGCATCGTGTCGTCCTCTCCTCCTCCGCTCTCGCTGGCTGGGACATGGGACCTGATGTTTCGGTGTTTTTGTTGGTCCAACGAACGTTCCAGAACTAAGATCACACATTGCTATGCTGACAAGAAGGGCATTGTCCACCCCCCCCCCGCACAGACCATTTTGGTGGGCTTTCTTCAAAACTGGCAAAGGATTGGTTTGCAGAGCTCTGTTTACACCTGCCCTCTCCACTCTCGGTGGGGACCTCAACCCCTGAAGGTCTCGCACCGCTGCTTGTCCAGGCCATGTGGTCACTTCGTAACATTGCGTTTAATTTGGCATTTTGCGCTGCTGCTCACAATCGCTGGAGCATGGAGGTGGGTGGGAATTCCAGCGTGTTGCAATGTTCCAAAACAATAGACGGGTTGATGGGGAGGGCCGAAGCTGCGCTGCATCACCTAGCCAGGCGCGGCTACGAAAGCAGGGTCCTGCGAACGGCGGAGAGTGCGAACTTAGACTTCGAGCCTTCCTCAGCAGGCCAGTCCAGTACCACGGGATTAGCTATTTAGAAAAATTTCTGGACGACAAGGTTAATGGACATGTGCAGAGAAGGGATGTGCTCTCCAGCCTAACGATCTCTTAAGGGCGGCCAGCAGGATTTCGCCCGTTATCGCACACCCACATTGGGTCCTCTGGCAATGGTTTTTCCTTGTCACCCGCCAGCGCTTCCGGTCTCGTTGCGGTGAGAGCCGTCCACCAGTACTGACGTGTGTGGACGGTCTCCAAGAAAGATTAATTTCAACACGGCGGGGGTTTCTTGGGCACTTGATGCCACAGAGGACCTGGGGGAAAAGAACCCTGCATCATCCCTGCGGTTTTTGAAAGGGAGAGCGGGCGAAGAGAGTGCGGCCAAGCCTGAGAGGCCCACCCTTCACACCCCAGAGACATCCACCCAGCTACCCAATGAGCTGTCACAGAGATTTAGCGGCCTTGGCCTTGCTTATTATTCCATGTGTCTGGTGGTGTAGATGGACTTTTCGGACAACAGATGCAGGACAACTGCAGCTGAAATTTTAGTTAGATATGGGGAAACGTGGGACTCGGCCCCAGGGCCAGGGGACGGCTTTTCTGGCAAAGAAAATGCTGATCGGACATCGGTATTGCGGGGCTTGGCAAGGGCCCCATGACGTGGGCGGGGGAACACCGATCCTGTTTACCACGCAGACTACGGAAAAGGCAAACATATTTCCAAGGCCAAAAGCCTCGGGGCAATTGCCGACATCAGCTTTTGGCTTTTGGAATCATGTGGTGTTTTGGGTTTTAAAGTTGGGGTTAAAGTGTTTTCTTCTGCATCCCAAACCTGGAAGACAGAAGGCTGGCCTCTGCTAGGGGAACTGGCCCGCTGTTCTGTGTTGCAGGTTTCATCAAAACTGGGCGGAGGAGAAGGCGAGGGGGTAGGTATTAATTTAGAGGATGGGGTCTCTGGTGGTGTGTGGGTGGTACTCGGGCGGACGGTTGGAGGATGAAGAAGTGGAGGGCTGATCCCTGATCAATGACTCTGAGTAAACATGGGCCATCTGAGGAAGCTTGGTTGGTGGCGGAGGAGGATGTGACAACACAGTCGCTTCTAATAATGGCGGAGAAGAGGGGGGTTCTTGATTGTGACCAGTTGTGTTGGGAGGGCACCTAGAATGTCGGGTAATCGGCCTTTTTTGGCCCAGAAGTTTTCGTTGCTCCATTTAAAACTCATGCATTAGCTGCATGTTGAACTGAGACATGTTCGGTGCGTGGTTAACACCACCTATGGTTCTTGCCATCTACTTATGCATTTACGGCAAAGGCAGGCATATGACATCGACTTGGGGTTCAAACATCAGAGGGCTATTGCTCAAGGAGGCCCCAGGCTTGATGAGGTCATGGCCTTTTTATTACGGCTGATATAGCGAGGAGCCTTGGGGTTTGACGCTCTGACCAATGGCTGTGACGGAACATAAAAGCGGACCTTCTTGCGACCGCTACTCTTACCTTTTTGTAGGGGGACCCGTCCTCTGCACCCTACCCCATCGTATTCATCTTCGTTCCAGCTAGTGATGAGCGCTCGCAAAGCATTAATTCCTGCTGAAAAGACCTGTTGGATCCGCAATGTCGTTCATCATCATCACAGATTCAACAGACAGGTGACTTCGTCGGTCCAGGACATTCTGCATCTAGGATGTGCGGGCATACAAGCAAGAGGACTGCAGGCGTTGACGGGAGCTGCCCGGGATTTTTTTGCCGATTTGATCCCCCGGCTTCCTATCCTCCTCCTCTGGATGGAATCAGAATATGGGGTCAGAGCAGATGAAATTCATCCTCTTTGTGCTCCTTGATCTTTTTTAACATGCTTTCTGACCCCAAACCGCACATTTTGTCATTCAAAAGAGAGGGTATTCAGCAAAATGGCATTAATCCACACAGTGGTGGGTAACACGTGTTAGGAGACATTTGGGCACATATGCTTCATGTTGGTCGGATGCTGGGATGATGACCGATGAGACATTTGTGCCGTGATGGGTGAGGGATGAGGAGGTTGTAAGACTGCTGGATGCAGGTTGCTCATTAACCATCTGAAGGGCAGATTTGGCTATGATGTTCGGTACTGAGATTACACAGGGCCCTGGACCCAGCGATGACAGGCATGACTCGCGGTTACTGGCAAAGGACGATTCCGACTGGCTATTGTCGTGTTGTTCGCCAGCACTGGAAGGGCGGCGAGCACCTGTCTCTCGTATCAAAAATACACTAGTACTCCATTCTGTACCCCCCTCTTTGCTCGCTTAACACCATGAATTTCGCTTCATGTACAGAAATATAAAAATTTGGAGAAGTGTATGGAAGAGTTTTGAAAGTTCTCTTTATTAAAAGTCGGCTAAATAACAGCTTTCTCAAATCCTCAAATCAAAAAACAAAATTGCTGGATTCAATTTAACTGTAAAGTAGATCTATCAACAAAGCGGTCTGCGCCAAAGTGACAAAAACCGTATTGAAATGTTATTGGATAATTAAAAGGTATTTTTTGGCACCTATCAATTCAACCTGGGGTAAACTAAACAATTGATGGATTTCCAATTTAAACTGCAAGGTGGCTCTATCAACAAATACTGTGACGGGCAAAAGTTGCAAAAAACAGTATCTGTATTGTATTTCGCGATATAATAAAAAGGTATTTTTTTTGGCACCCCTATCAATTCACCTGTGGGTGACTACAAAATTGCTGTATTTACACATTTAAAGTGCAAGGTGCTCATTGAACAAAAGCTGTAGTGCGGTCTAAGTGAAAAAAAACAGATCTGTGTTGTATTCGGATAATATGCAGAGGTATTTTAATTGGACACCGTCATTTTCAATTCAACCTGTGGTTGACTTACAAAATTGCTGTATTCTCATTTAGTGGCAAGGTGCATTCAATGAACAAAGCTGTAGTAGCGCCAAAGTGAAAAAAACACGTATCTGTAATGTATTCGATAATTAATTAAAAAAGGTATTTTTTTGGCTCCTATCAATTCTCCTGTGGTATACTACACAATTTCTGGATTCAAATTTAACTGCAAGGTGGCTCTATCAAACAAATCGGGACTGGGCAAAAGTGCAAAAAACACGTATCTGTAATGTAATTCAGATAATAAAAAATTTTTTGGCACCTATCAATTGACCTGTGGGACTACAAAATTTGCGTATTTACATTTAAGAGCAAGGTGCCTCAAAAAACAAAGCTGTAGTGCCCAAAGTGAAAAAACACTTATCTGAAATGTATACGGCTAATAAAAGGTATTTTTTGGCCCCTTTCACTTCACCTGTGGTGACTACAAAATTGCTGTATCACTTTTTAAGTGCAAGGTGCCCAATGAACAAAGCTGTAGTGCCAAAAGTGAAAAAAACACGTATCTGTAATGTATTCGGATAATAAAAGGTATTTTTGGCACCTATCAACCTTCTGACTACAAAATTGCTGGATTCTAATTAACTGCAAGGTGGCTATATCAAACAAAGCTGGAATGGGTAAAATTTAAAAAGAACACTATCTGAAATGTATATTGATAATAAAAGTGGAGTTTTGCACCTAACAAAGAGACCTGCATTTACTAGAAAAGATGTGTATCCTAATATAATTTCAGCTGCCCAATATCCGGGAAATATTTCAATAGAAAACTGTTAATAATAATAGCTATTGCAGTGCAATGTCTACACTAAGTCTTCGTGAAACTTTATCCAGTATTCTTTATAGAGCTTGTCTGTGTTTGCCCGCGGGGGCCCCCCCCCGCCTCCCCCACCCCCGTGCTTTACAGCGGTAGATGCTCCTTTTAAAATTTTCTACCTAACTACATAAAATCTCCAATCTGGGTCTAACTAAGTTGCAAGGATCACAGATAACAGTAGAGCTTTCTCTGTGAAGAAATAAATATTTTCGCTGGGCGTTTGGGCACAGCAGAGGCGCACGTCCTCCTGCTATAGACGCTGAGAGACACTGATCATGAAACAGGAAGGGCTGTTCTATGTAAAACGAGGTCATTGATTTTTCCACCAATCGCAACCATACACATCCCAGACATGATGTCGCACCAACATCTCACCCCTCTATTGGGAAGCTGATTTGCTGGGCCGCCAAATGACAGGGAAACGCCGAAAATGGCGCGATCTTAATAGATGATGCACAGTTTTTTAAACCCAAATTATCGCATGATCTAAAAATTTCGATCAACAAAAAAACTGTGCCGATTTCAACTTTGTCGATAATAATCGCTCAACACTACTCTCCACCCTCTTGGACTCTCGCTACTGATCCAAAATGGGTGCCTTTTATTCCACCTGCTGAGAGGCAGGAGAAACTCGCGTACTATAGAGAAATCCCATGTAGTCAGTTGGCCGCTGCCTATGTGCGCCATCGTCCATCCTCTGGCAGGTCTGACCGGGGGGTTCCTCGTTGCTCACGTACTACTGCCACGGCTGCTGTGGAGAGGTGCGGGGGGGGGGGGTGGTAGGGACAGTAGCAGCTCCATCAGCAGCAGCCTAAATCTGGAGTCGTTGATGAGCAGCTTCCTTTACCCGCCTAGTGAGGAGAGTGCTCACCAACAGCAGAAGCAGGACCTGGAGCAGACTCTGTACTAGCAGGTGGTGGCCTACTTGGGGTGGCAGAGTGCTGTCCAAGTAGAAGATCCGCCGGACTACTGGGCAGCCAAACTTGATGTGTGGCCGCAAATTGCCGAGTTTGCAGTGGAGAAGCTGTCCTGCCCGGCCGTAGTGTGGCAACAGAGCGGGTGTTCAGAGTGGCTGGGGCCATCGTTACCCCAAGGAGAACCCGCTTGTCCACCTGAAATGTGGAGAGATTGACCTTTGTCAAGATTAATCAGGCGTGGATCGGCCAGGATTTCCACACACCAATGCCTTATGCATCAGATTACATCAACCATGACGCCTCCCCAAAACTTTGAGAAATGAGTCTGAATTCTACCTGCCTCTATTCTGATGCTGCCACCCGCCTGATGCCACACAGCTGCTGTCAGTTGCTTCATCTGTCTCCCACCATCTTTACCAGGGACTGGTATTGCCACCCACCTCCACACTCTGTCATTGTGCCACTCTCTGACCTCATGCTGCTGCTACTGCTGCCACCTCCACACTGTGTCATTATGCCACTCTGTGGGCTCCTGGTGTTGCTGCCACCCTCAGAATTTGTGATTGTGCCACTCTGTGGCCTACTCATGCTGCTACCAACTGACTGCTGTCTCACTGGAACCCGCTGTGGTTTCCTAATGCTGTTTCCACCCTCCACCACTCTATGACATGGCCACTATGTTTGGTTTTCCCCTTCTTTTCATCTGTCAGAAGGAATGAAAAGGATCAGGATTGTCTGATGAGTAACTAGCCAAAAGCAGGAGCGGATACAGAATACAGAAGATATGCAAATATCCCATTTACTGGTCATCTCTGTTTTGGATCAACTCCTGTTTGTTTTTGGCTTTAGCAATACTGATGGATTATTGACCGATTGAAAGCGGATACTGACGGATGAAAGGAAGGGCAAAATGATCAGTGATATCAACACAAAATTACTGCCGATGCCCTCTCTACTCATTCGGGGGGGGGCCTCTACATGTATCAGCGTTTAACAGAACAGGTTCTGTCATATTATGTGGAATCATCTGGTGACGGTATAAAGCTCTGGCCTTGTGGAGTGACCCCTGCTGTGACGTCCCCTTACTGTGCTGCGAACTGTGCTGGCTACAGGAACCTAATATTGTGTTCTTTGACGCTATTGTAGGATCTTAGAACCCAGCTCGGTTCTTTCCAGCTGAAGCTGACATGCCTTTATCAGGCTACGTTCCCGCTTCACTTATTTGGTCAGTTTTGCCCCTGTAAGTGGCCAGAGAATAGAAGAGTGAAGCGATTCTAAGAGCGGAGGCTGTCATGTGCTTGCTAAACTACAACACAGCATTGTGTGAAGACCAAACCACACTCCCTATGCATAGTTGAACATGGCACAACGGTCTACAACACCCTCCAGGGTCTCTGCAGCCAGGAAATAGCTGATTTTAACGCAAATAAAATCGGGTCGAAACTAATTTTGACGGAAAATTTGGCGAACTCGGCGAATTGAATTTTTGAGAAATTTGTCCATCTCTACCTATGATAAAAATTACAGACCTCTCCATTCTTTGTAGGTGGGTAATCTTGCTAAATCTATATTTATAATATATATAAAAGCAGTTGAAACCAGATGTTAACATACATTATATAAAAAGACACATATGCTTGTTTTTCTCACTATCTGACACGAAATCAGAATAAACCTTACCCATTTTTGGTCAATAAGGATTATCAAAATTATTTAGATTTGCCAAATGCCAGAATAATGAGAGAGAATTTTTAACGCATTTTTATTACTTTCTGCAAAGTCAAAAGTTTACATACATTTTCTTAGTATTTGGTAGCATTGCCCTTAAACTGTATGACTTCTGTCAAATGTTTTGAATATCCTTCCACAAGCTTCTCACAATATATATACAGTTGAAACCAGAAGTTTACATACACTATGCTATATAACAAGAGATATATGCATGTTTTTCTCACTATCTGACATGAAATCAGAATAAACCTTACTCGTTTTAGGTCAATTAGGATTACCAAAATTATTTAGATTTGCCAAATGCCAGAATAATGAGAGAGAGATTTTTTTAAGGTATTTGTATAACTTTCTGCAAATTCAAAAGTTTATATACACTAGGATTACTATGCCTTTAAACAATTTGAGACAGCCCATATGATGATGTCATGACTTTGAAAGCTTTTGATAGGTTTATTGCCAACATCTGAGTAGATTAGAGACACATCTGTGGATGTATTTTAATGCACATCAGAAACACACTACTTCTATGTGTAACATCATGGGGAAATCTAAAGAAATCAGCCAAGATGTCAGAAAGAGAATCGTGGACTTGCACAAGTTTGGATCATTCTTGGGTGCAATTTCCAGATACATGAAGTTACCTCATTCATCTTTACAAACAATGATATGCAAGTAAAAAAAAGATGGGAAAGACCAGTCATCTTACTGCTCATGAAGGAGATAGGTTCTGTGTCTCAGATATGAATGTGCTTTGGTCCGACATGTGCATATCTACCCAAGAACAATAGCAAAAGACCTTGTGAAGATGCTAGCAGAGGCTGGGAAGATTGAGTCATTAACTACAGTGAAACAAGTACTGTATCAACATGGGCTCAATGCATCCCAACTGTGAACATGGGGGTGGCAGCATCATGTTGTGGGGTTGTTTTGCTGCAGGAGGGACTGATGCACTTCATAAAATAGATGACATTATGGGAAAAGAAGATTAAGTGGCAATACTGAAGCAACATCTCAAGACATCAGCCAGGAAGTTAAAGCTTGGGTGGAAATGGGTCTTCCAAATGGTCAATGACCCGAAGAATACGCCAAATGTTTCAAAGTGGCTTAAGGATAACCAATCAATTTTTTAATGACCATGACAAAGCCTGATCTCAATCCTATTGGGAAAAATTTATGGCAAAGCTGAAAAGCAGGTCGAAACAAGCATGGAAACATGGTCAAGTTACACCATTTCTGTCAAATAAAGGACCAAAATTCCTTCCAACTATTGTGAGAATCTTGTGGAAGGATATCCAAAATTTTTGACCCAAGACATACATTATATAAGGGGCAATACTAGTCAAAAATGCTAGTTCAAACCATTTTTTGTTACAAAAAAATGAATAGGATTCATAAGTGTGTAGCCATCAACCAGTTGATTTTCTCGAAGTTATATTAGGAAATATACTGCAAAAATTTCAAGTCATGGCATTCTAGGCAAATTCATTAGGTTCTTTCCTCTTTATCATAAATGCCTAATATGACTGATATGGAAAATGATGTTGATAAAAAGGGGGGGTTAGTTGATATAAAATGTTTGCAGTCAGCTTTCTAAATTATCTGTGGCTGGATACATATGATGGAAGAAGCCAAAGGCCACTTGCCTCCCTCTGATTCACTCTAACAATTTTATTTACTGCTCTTAATCATTTGGGGAAAAGATAAACTGCAATGTTTCTTAACCTGGCTGTACAAATACGTTTAAGCTTTTCTTTACCTAGCCTAATTAAATGAATTGTAACTTTTTAAAAGTTTTATAAAATAGTGTTTAGTTTGTAAAGTTTGATTTACAAGCTTCATGAAGAAGGGATTATCCTCTGAAACATTTATAGGAAACGATGAATAAGACTTTTATTCTCTTGGATATCGCTTTCCTAAGCTTAAAAATGGATGTATTATCCTCACATTGCTTCTATCAAGGTTTATAAAGGAGGCTTTTCCTCCGAAACATACTTTTACTGAGCTAGATAAAGGTTTATCCTTATACACAATTCTTACTCAAAGAAAATGTAATTGGTATTATCTATTATTTAACTTTTTTGGTAGTGTAGTAAAATATCCCAAAAATGTACTCACCTACAAGAATAAAAAGCTTAATTTCATTTTACTAGTAAAGTGGCAGTAACCTCAGCACATATGTTGTGAAAAAAGTGCAGAGGCCAACAATGTAACATTTTTGTTACATTTTTTTTATCAGATACATGATTTATAAATGGAATAAAAATATTGCCTGTTATACTCGTTACACTTCTAGGTCAGTAGTTTCAAAAAAGGGCAAGGAATCTTGGTTGGGAAATATTTTCTTAGCAAAAGATTCTATTATCCTTTTTGTTCTTCTTCCAAAATTCTTAGTAATTTAACCTCTTTTACAATTGTAAATTATTGTATTCTTTTTATCTCCATTATGACACAAAAAGGTAAACATTTTTTGCCCTCCTTACTAGTGTTATGGTTAAATTTGACCTGAATATCAGCAATTTAATTGATTCAATTCGAGTCAACCTGAACCAAATTTTAACAGCTTTTATGGAAAAATCAACCAACATACCCATAATTCCCCGGACAACCAATCAGCAGCCTCCAAGTCAGACTGGCAAAAGAATATTATTCATGTTTGATTTGGGCAGGAGTCCCATTGATACCCACATCACTTGACTGGCCTCATCCTGGCAATGCTGGGCTGGGTTGAAGTACCACTTTGGACTAATTGTGTGACAGAGAACACATTTGTATGTGTTAGCTGTGTACTGCTAGCAAAATCCACCACAAATGTGTTCACCTCTGTATGCTAGTAGACAGGCACACGGCCCTTTCAAGGACTTATCTTCCTTAAAGTTAAACCATTGCACATGTACCATACTGCATCACTTAGGGAGACATGTCAGAAAAGAGGCGCCTCTAAGCCAGTTTTAAAGCACATTAAATGAGTGTATAGTGCATC
Source organism: Phyllomedusa bahiana (assembly GCA_025379985.1). Taxonomy (NCBI): domain Eukaryota; kingdom Metazoa; phylum Chordata; class Amphibia; order Anura; family Hylidae; genus Phyllomedusa; species Phyllomedusa bahiana. Next base: position 6,457 of record JAODAL010046195.1, on the reverse strand, counting down.
AGAATAAATGAACCTGTAAAAAACCTGGTGTGTGGTATACCTTAAACAAAGGCAAAAGAAAGCCAGCACACCACTCCTATCGACCAGGCTGCACGGCTGCACTCTGAAATGTCAGTCCAAGGATAGCAGTAAGCAAAGGAATTGCCAGCAGCTCCAGAGATGCAAATGAAGATAAGTGCATTATTTCAAAAAAGACATTGCATGCGTGGTGGTGACACAAATAAAACAATGGTGACATGGTACAAAGCTGATGCATTTCAAGTCTCTGGGACTCTTAAAAATAGCATAAAAATATACCCAAAAAAATACTCCAATATATTCTAGGATGTAATGAGGCTATCACACTAACCAGAACTGAGAAGTGGTTGGAGCTGCATACACTGACCCATCGCCCATGCACAGCAACAAAGAGGAGGCGAGATCATAATACACTAACACGTGACTCACCACAAAGGACAACCCATATGGGCGGAACAACCCAGGATCCCAAGCCCCGTCACACCATGTCCAGGCAAACAAAATACACAGCCTCAAAGCCCAGGTGAGATGAAAAAATACACACTAACCATAAAAAGACAAGGTAAAAAATATACACACAATGAAGAAAATAGGACATATAAATGAGAACATTCACAAAGCCACATATTAAAGTCATAAAATAGAATATCTGACTGCATATGCAATAATCCACCAACACCACACAAAGGGAGTTATCTACCAATGCTTATCCCTAAACCCTAACCATTAATAAATAGATAATAAAAAATATACTCCTATAAATCTTACAATACCTAATTAACCCAAAAAGCCTACCTATCAAAAGTGGAGTAACTGCCCCGATAAGGGTGACCCCACCAGGATCCTAAAAATCACCTAGATGATTGAAAACGATTTTAACAAAAACTATAAATCCAATACTCTCCAATTATTATTTTTAGACCATTCTTATAAAGAGGGTCTATATGCATCAACGATACGCATCCACAATATACAAATACCTTGTCAAAAAGAGATAGTCACAATATTGTGTCCCAATAATAATATCCTCTGTCCTATGCGTTTCCCCCCATATGGTTACTGGGGTTCATCAGGGACCAAATAGACAAGTTACGCCACTGTCCCCACCTCGGGCCGCGGACACGTCCGCATTGATCTGCCAATCGGCTGTAGTGTGTTGGAAAGTAATGTGTTAAATTGCTGGCTGCAAAATGTTACCATTTTGTACATATCTGGCTGGATGCTGGGAGTGGCTCAGTCAGTCTATGTCAGGACTTCATGGAATAAAGCAAACAGCCTTAAGTTCTGGTCTGTGTTCATACACTACATTTGATGACAAGGATGGCAAGATTCCTGAATTTACCAGTTATGGGACCTTTTAATGTGTCTGGAGACTACACTAGTCTGTCACAGCACTGAGACAAGTGGAAAAAGGGATTCCAGTTCTATGTTACAGCCACAGGAGTTACTGCACCGGCTCAGAAGAGAGCCATGCTGCTGCATCTAGCTGGGCAAGATGTCCAGGACATCTTTGAAACCCTGGGAGAAACAGGAAGATTCAGATTATGAGATAGCAATGGACAGATTGAGTACTTTGGGCCAAAGAAAAATATCCATATGAAAGATATCAGTTTAGACAAGCTGTACAAGAAGTGGGAGAAACCATTGACAGTTATTTGAGTAGACTGAAATGTCTTGTGATTTTGTGACTGTAACAGAGGAGATAATCAGAGATCAGGTTATTGAGAAATGTAGCTCTTATTGAGAGAACCAAGTCTCACACTGGTTAGTCTGCAAGAGATTGCAAGAGCTATTGAAGTGTCTGAGCTACAGGCCCTGCACATTGAAAACAAAAAGACTGCATCAGTCAATGCAATGTCCAAACCTGCCTATGATAAAAAGAACCTGCAGTAAATGTGGCAGAGAGGGGCACACAAGCCAGGACTGCACTGTGGTACAGAATAAAATGTGCTATGCCTGTGGAAAGATGGAGCACTTTGCAGCTGTGTGCAGGAGTGCACCCACAGGAAATAAAACCAAAGGATTACAGATACAGATTAAGAAACTGACTCTGATTGTGAATATATATTCTCGCTGTGCTCACGGTAAACTTGGACATTACCTATTAAGATTGGTGATACAGACTTCACAGTACTGAATGATTCTGGAGCTAACTGTGATGTTATGGACTTAGCTTCTTGGAACACTCTAAACAGCATAGAAAATCACCTTAAATTACACCAATAAATAGAATTACACTTATGGCTCTAGTACACCATTATAACTAAAGGACAAGTTCTACACTTCTGTCCAAATACAGGGCACTAGATCTCCATAGTGGACTGAATTATATGTTGTGATTGGCACAGGATACCCTTTGCTAGGCCGCAGAGCCGTTATGGAACTAGGCATACTTAAGATTGGACTTGATGCAGACAGTGCAAATGTGAACATGTTGTCTCCTATTTCTTCACTGAAAGAAGAATTTAAAGGTGTTGTCTCATCTTACTGTTTCATAGAGTCAGTAGCATTCTGTAACGGAAGTGGATCCGCTGAACCACCACAGTGGAAGTGGAAGCCCGCACCAGGGAGCGGAGTCTAAGTAGAACCCGGTTTTCACCAGAGCCCGCCGCAAAGCGGGATGGACTTGCTGCGGCGGGAAACTACCAAGTCACTTCCCTGGCGGGACTTGCTTGTGGTGGTAGCCAAGGGTAAGTGTGGTACAAAATCGTAAGGCTAAGTCGTAGTAGGGGACAGGCGGTAGGTCAGGACAGGCGGCTGAGGTTCGTGGTCGAAGGATGGAAGCTAGGTGGTACGGTACACGGAAAACACAGGACGAGACAGAACGCTTTCTCAATAGGATCCAAGGGCACTAATGATCCGGCAGAGGACTGCCAGAGGAGGAGCCATTATATAGGGTCATCGGCCGGCAACCGGCAATTACCGGTGCGCTGGCCCTTTAAATCTGAAGAAGCCGGCGCACGTGCAACCTAATGAGTGGTGACGCGCGCATCGGCCGGCACAGGAATGCAGGGAGTCAGGAGCGCGGTCGGGTGAGTACCGGAGCCCCGCTGAGCGAGTGCGCCCACGGCCCGTTGCACGGACCGCGGGGTCACTTGCCCACGGCACCGGGGAACCGGCAGAGGAACGGACGTGCCCGGGAGCTGGAGTTCGAATGGTCCCACGTAGCGGGGTCCAAGTTTATAGCTTGGAATCTTAAGGCGGAAATATTTGGCTGATAACCACACCTTATCACCTGGAGAAAAAATAGGGGGAGGGCTCCCTATCTTATCTGCCTGCGCCGCCGAAGCACGAAGCAGTGACTGGCAGGTGAGGGCCCAAATGGCCTTCATGTCTCGGACCAACATATCCGCTGCTGGGACCTCAGACAGGGATGCTAGCGGGTGAGGTGGGCGGGGGTGCCTCCCGTACACAATGAAGAAGGGAGAGGCACCCGAGGATTCAGAGTCTAGGGAATTATAAGAAAATTCCATCGACGGAAGCAAGTTGGACCAGTCATTTTGACGCGCCGAGACAAAATGGCGCAAGTATGTCCCCAGGACCTGGTTGACCCTTTCCACCTGATCATTAGTCTAGGGGTGTTAAGCCGAGGAGAAATCGAGCTTCACCTGCACTTGAGAACAGAGAGCCCGCCAGAATTTGGAATAGAACTGGACCCCTCGATCCGAGACGATTTGCAGGGGCAACCCGTGCAAATGAAAAGTGTGGTGGAAAAACAGGTTGGCTAGGCGAGGGGCAGAGGGTAAACCTGGCAACGGGACAAAAATGCACCATTTTAGAAAACCGATATGTGACCACCCAGACCACGGTGTTACCAGAAGAGGAGGGGAGATCGGTTATAAACTCCATCGCCACGTGAGACCAAGGACTGGTGGGGATGGGGAGGGGACGCAGGAGCCCAACCGGTTTGTGACGAGGCGTTTTGTTACGTGCACAGGTGACACAGGTCTCAACAAATTCCCTGACATCCTTAGTGAGGTCCGGTCACCAATAGAACCGTGCGATAAGAAGGCAAGTTTTACGTGCGCCGGGATGTCCGGCTACCAACGAGCAGTGTCCCCACTTCAAGATCCTTTTTTGGTGCGTGGGGCTCACGTATGTTTTCCCTGGCGGGACATTCCGGAGGTAGACAGGAGCTGCGGAGACAAGGCGCTCATGGGGTATTATGTATTCTGGGGTCACATCTCCAACCACGTCGCGCGTGAAAGGGCGTCTGCCTTAACATTCTTTTCCACGGGACGGAATTGGATATGGAAGTTAAGTCGGGAAAAGAATAGCGACCACCTAGCTTGGCGGGGTTTGATCGCTGGGCCTCGGAGACGGGAGGTTTTAATATCCCAAAAAAAATGATGGGATCCGAGCAACCTCCACAGATCCCATTCCTCCAGTGCCAATTTGTGGCAAATATTTCCCATCTCCGACGGTAATTCCTTTCCGCCGGAATGTTTTAAAAAAAAAAAACCCCAAAAGTAACTGTTTGGCCCGTGTTCCCTTTTTTCGAAGGAAACCGCACCGACCCCCAACAGACGGCTTTACTTCTACGAGAAAAGGCTTTGCGGGGCCATTCCTACAGAGGTTTCAGGGGCAAAAGCTTTATATTTTTCACAACCTCCTCACCTCGGGGGGCCAGCTTCGCAGGATAGCGTTCTTCTTTCGGAGGACCAAAGGAAAAGGCTACCCTGTAAAAAGGGGTGAATTTCCGGTAATATTTGCAAAAAACCCAAAAACGTTTATGCCCGAAGCCCAAAACTGCGAGGCCATTGAAAAGACAACGAAAACTTAGCGGGGAAAAAGTTTTTGGTAAAAAATAATAAGCCCAGAAATGTAAACAGTTTGAGAAAGATGCCTTCCCCCACTTGCCATACAACGATTAGCTCAAAAGCGCCTCAAAAACCAATAACCGGGAACGCGTATTCCCCCAAATTTGGGGTGAGTAAAACCAAATTCATCCAGGAAAAACCAGACACAGGTATACAGGAACTCTGAATGTTAAATTCAGAACTCCGGGAAGACGGCGGAGGTCACACGGGCCAAAAAAGGCATGCCCCAGTCTCAAAGTGCCCGCCCCCTGGTTAAAGGCCTTCTTCCACTCATCGCCCTTAGGATACGGACCAGATGTAGGCCCCCCCTTTAAATCCAACTTTGGGGAAGATCTCGCACCATCAGGGGATCAAACTCTTGGGGTCACGGGAAGGGACTGATTTTCACCTGATCATTAAGTCCCCCGAAAACATGCAGGGCCGTGAGGTACCGTCCTTCTTTTTCCCCTAAGAACCCCCCCCACCGCGGGGGAGGAGGATTTTCGTATAAAAACCCCCTTTTGGAGATTTTCCCCTTTTAAAATTCCAACATGGCTTTGTTTGGAACGGGTAAGAATAAATCTACCCCGGGGAGACTGGTACCCGGGATAGGTATATCGGGCAAACGTAAAGGCAAGGGGAAGGGCCCCACTTCTTTCTCCGAAAAAACATCAGCAAAAAACCCCGAATTCAGCAGTTAGGGCCGGCAATTTGGTTCGCAGGGTCGCACAAAGCTGGGGAACACCGGGGGAGTGCCCCCAACAGCGGTTCACAGTTGGACCCCAGCAAAATTACTTCCCCCAGCCCCCTCAGAGTAGAGATTACCGCCCACGGGAAACCCGTGGAGAACCGCCGAAAAGGAGCGTGAAAAACACGTAGAAGGAACTCCCTTATCAGGGCCCCACTTTGGGTAACCGGCTTGGGGAAAAACTGTAAGGTCACTTACAGTTTCCGGACCGAGGAACACCACACTTTTTGCAGGCGACCACTGGGAGGCGATACAGCAACACAAGGAGCGGGGGATAAAGTTCCCGGCCGACCATTTCCAGGGAAACGAGACCTAAACGCGAGCCCGCTCGTCACTACCTGTACCGGGGACGTCAGGAGGAAGAGAGGAATTTCACCTAAACGCCCCCTACAGAAACCAGGTGCGGGGTTTCCCGGACTTTGGGGGGTTGGGGACAATTCCTCGGAATCTCAGATTAGTGTTGAGCGATTACGTTGGCTATCACACGGGCGATATTCGATGTCGGGGCCACCCCGATAAGTTTTTTTTGATAGTGCAGCGATTATGGCGATACCTTAAATCTATGGGAGGCAACAACACCTTCATTCTTACAAAACCCAAAACAGGGCTAGAGAAGCTGGAAAAACCACAACAGCAAAGGATACGCTACTCTTAGGCAAACACTTAGGGTTTTAAAAACCACAAAAAAAAAACACCCACAACCATTCACATCCCTGTCTTTTACCCCAAATGACCCTTAAAAAATGCAACACCCACAAATTAAAAAGTGCCAAAGCAGTAATTGAACCACATCTTACTTGAACTGGGCATTTTAAAACCCTGCCTGGAAAAGCAGCAGGCCCCAAACCTCATACCCCCAGATTAAAAGTGCCGGAAAAAGGAGTCTTTCAAC
>JAODAL010046194.1:0-31173 GCA_025379985.1 Phyllomedusa bahiana | reverse complement strand
TTTGCGCCAAATTTTGGTGTGAAACCCTAAAAAGTTTCCCGCCCCAAACTTTTATTCATTTTAAAACGTTTTACACTCCCTAATCCATTAAGAACATGTCAGCCATAAATTTTTTCTCAATTTACTAACATTATGTTCAAATAATATATGCCAAACGTCAAATAATATATGCCAAGGGGTGTGACCAGTTAGGGTTAAAAGTGTGTCTCTGGCAGAAGTTGGCAGTGTCTTTTGAAGGGGGTTATGCAGGCTAGCATATCAGAAGCAACCAAGAACTCGCTTGCGTCACCTCCCCCCATGTGGTTTCACAGCACTATGGTCTAAACACCAGATAACTGACCTTTTTACCCTGTTCTGTCTGTAGCCCATACCTGTATTTGCACATCTCACCACTGTAAATATCTGTATCCACTGTAAATATATTGTCTTGTCTAGTATGCCCTTAAGGCAAATGAATATTCAATTTAATCTTGGGCTGCTGTTTTATCTCGAATACATGTGTTCATGTTGTCAGTTTTACATTATACGCTATCGGGGCTGATTTCTGGCCTGATATAATTCTGCTAGTGGACTGGGTTTATATGTAACAAGGAATTTGTACTAGTCTACCGGACTGGCGGAGTGCTGTTTCACTGGTGCTAGTGAAAAAGGGTCTCTCAGCTAGTCAGAGTTGTGAGTGAGTGTTGTGCCATGCCGGCGGTCACATGGGCTCTCCTCCCTGTGTCTCCTTGTGCCTGTGTGGACAAGGGGTGTTGGTGAAATGGTATGATACCCCTAGAGGGATGCGAAACTTCACATATTGGGCCATGTGTCAGGCCGCGGCAAGAGAGTCCTAACATGTTGACCTAGGAACAGAGCCTGTTTGTGACACATAGTCTAATAACTAATGTCTTATGTTGCTTTTTCAGTCGTATTAAAGGGGTGTTCCAGAAGTTCCAAAAGCTTGTTTGGCCAATGGAGCATGATAAAAAATAGAAGAAAAGAAGAATACTTAACTCCTGGATGCTCCCGTTCTGTCCCGTTCATCTAGCTGTAGCACGGAACGTTCATTATTCTTGTGCAGCTAATTACAGGCAAGAACATCACATAAGGTAAGTATGCTTCTTTTCTTCTATTTTTTATCATGCCGTCAGACAAACAAACTTTTGGAACTCCGGGAAACACCTCTGAAAGTACGTTATCCACAAGTGCATTTAGGGGCAATGCAAAGAGTATAAGGGCTTTTTTCACTTGATAATGTTTCTTTACTCAATTTTTCACGCATACTTGGCATATCATTCATTTATACTTTAGTAGTTTACTTTGAGTTTTTAACTTGAACACCAATGGGTTAAATGTAGCCTGAAGGAATTTATGTCTTATGGTCTTCTAACAAATATATTCTAATTATGTATAATTAATTGATTCAAATATAATTGCTGAACTGAATAAAAAAAATCCTTGTGTCTTTGGAAAACTAATCCATAGGTAAAAACAGGTCCAAAAGGGATAAGGAATACTGCATCTTGGAGATTTACATTTTACACTGGGATTAAAAACAACTACATGACTTTCATACAAAATTATCTCCCTTACTTTAATATCAAGGACCAGTTATTGCTGAAGGTTTAATATATTTGCTTAGGTTAATCTCAGCTGAACCCTCATATTAGATGGAAGTAGAGATGGCCGAATTTCTCAAAAATTAGGTTCGGTCACTTCGCCGAATTTTCCGACAAAATTCGTTTCGGTCCGAATTACTTCGGCACGAATCACGTTAAAAAAACAGCTATTTCCAGGCTGCCCAAGCCTGCAGGGTGCTGTAGAACGTTTTGCCATCCCTTAAATATGCAGAGGGCGCTTGGTTTGGTCTTCATACAATGTTGTGTTTTAGTATGACACGCACATGACTGCCGCCGCTCTTAGAATCGCTTCACTAAAAAATTTCCCCTGGGCACTTAAGGGGGAAAAAACTGACCAAAAAAACTCAAGCGGGAATGTAGCCTGAAAAAAGTCATGCTAGCGAAAGCTGGAAAAAAAAAAGCTTAGAGCTCAGGTGGCAACATTAGTGATAGAGTGTGGGGAGGTGACGGCGGCAGCCACAGCAGCATGAGGTCAGGCACAGGCACAATGACATTCTGGAGGCGGCAAAACAGTATTAGGCCACAGAGAGTCACACTGATACCGTGTGGAGGACACGGCGGCGCGGGTATGAGGTCAGACAGTGGCACAATGACTTTTATGGAGGCGGCCCAAAAACAGAAATTAGGCCACAGAGTGGCACAATGATACAGTGTGGAGGTCACGGCGGCAGCAGTATGAGGTCAGACAGTGGCACAATGACATTATGGAGGCGGCAAAAACAGTATTAGGCCACAGAGTGGCACAATGATACAGTGTGGAGGTCAGGGGCGGCAGCAGTATGAGGTCAGACAGTGGCACAATGACAGTATGGAGGCGGCAAAACAGTAGTAGGCCACAGAGTGGCACAATGATACAGTGTGGAGGTCACGGCGGCAGCAGTATGAGGTCAGACAGTGGCACAATGACACAATCACACAGTGTGGAGGTCACGGCGGCAGCAGTATGAGGTCAGACAGTGGCACAATGGCATTCTGGAGGTGGCAAAACAGTATTAGGCCACAGAGTGGCACAATGATACAGTGTGGAGGTCACGGCGGCAGCAGTATGAGGTCAGACAGTGGCACAATGACAAATTCGGGAGGTGGCAAAAACAGGAGTAGGCCACAGTGTGGAGGGCACGGCAGCAGCCACGGCAGCAGCATGAGGTCAGACAGTGGCACAATGACACAGTGTGGAGGGCACGACAGGAGTCACAGCAGCAGCATGAGGTCAGAGAGTGGCACAATGACATTCTGCAGGTGGCAAAATTTTATTAGGCCACAGAGCTGCACAATAAATGAGAGCGGGAGGTCACGGCGGCAGCAGCTTTGAGGTCGGAGTGGCACAATGACAGAGAGGGGAGGGGCTGACAGGAGCACCAGCATGAGGTCAGAGACGTGCACATTGACATTCTGCGGGTGGCAAAATAGTATTAGGCCACAGAGCGGCACAATGACTGAGAGCGGAGGTCACGGCGGCAGCAGCATGAGGTCAGGCAGTGGCACAATGACAGAGAGTGGAGGTGATGACAGGAGCAACAGCATGAGGTCAGAGAGTGGCACAATGACATTCTGCAGGTGGCAAAATAGTATTAGGCCACAGAGCGGCACAAGGACTGAGAGCGGAGGTCACGGCGGCAGCAGCATGAGGTCAGGCAGTGGCACAATGACAGAGAGTGGAGGTGATGACAGGAGCAACAGCATGAGGTCAGAGAGTGGCACAATGACATTCTGCAGGTGGCAAAATAGTATTAGGCCACAGAGCGGCACAATGACTGAGAGCGGAGGTCACGGCGGCAGCAGCATGGGGGTCAGGCAGTGGAACAATGACAGGAGTGGAGGTGTTTGACAGGAGCAACAGCATGAGGTCAGAGAGTGGCACAATGACATTCTGGAGGTGGCAAAACAGTACCAGGCCGCAGAGTGGCACAATGACACAGTGTGGATGTCACGGCAACAGCAACAGCAGCAGCAGCATGGCACATGAGTGGCACAATGACAGAGTGTTGAGGTGGGTGGCAATACCAGTCCCTGGTAAAGACAGTGGTAGGCAGATGGAGAAACTATCAGCAGATGTGTGTGGCATCCGGCTGGTGGCGGCATCAGAATAGTGGCTGAGGCAGGTAGTTTGAACCCAGACTGACGCCTAAGGCATTGGTGTGTGGAAATCCTGGCCGATCCACGCCTGATTCATCTTGACAAAGGTCAGTCGTTCAACATTTCCCGTGGAAAAGCGGGTTCTCATTGGGGAAACGATGGCCCCGCCGCATGAACACCCGCTCTGATGCCACACTAGTGGCCGGGCGGGGCAGCTTCTCCACTGCAACTCGGCAAGTTGCGGCCACACATCCAGTTTGGCTGCCCAGTAGTCCAGCGGATTTCTAACTGGGGTGGCAGAGGGGCTGTCCAAGTAGGCCACAACCTGTTGGTTCAGGGAATGCTCCATGTCCTGCTGCTGCTGCTGCTGCTGCTGGTAAACTGCCCCCCACTAGGCGGGTGAAGGAAGTGCTCTTTAGTGACTCCAGACTTAGGTTACTGCTGATGGAGCTGGTATTTGCTCCTACCCCCCCACCGTCCCCCAGCACCCGCGGCAGTAGTACGTGGGCGCGGAGGAACCCCCCAGGCAGACAGGTCAGAGGAGGGACGATGCCGCACATAGGCAGCGGCCAACTGATTACGGAGGATTTCCCTATAGATTGAGTTTGTTCCCTCTCAATAGCTGGGAAAAGGCCCCATTTTGGACCGGTAGCGAGGGTCCAAATAGGGTGGGAGAGCCAGAAGTCATCCCTCTGCCGGATGCTGACTATTCGGCTGTCACTAGCCAGGCAAATAAGCATGCTGCGGGACATCTGCACAAGTGACTCCGAGGGGTCCCTGCCTCCTTTTTCCACTGTATACTGCCACGGTGCTTGGGAGTCATCTGCCTCGTTTTTCTCATCTCCATCCACCCCCTCCAGCTGCTCCTGCTCCTCTCTCTTGTCACCTGGTGAAAATCCATTATTTCACCAGACAATGCTTCTGCTCCAATGCCCTCCTCCTCCTCCTCCTCCCCCATTTCAGTCCCCACCGGACTAATGTGGCCACGAGATGTAGTCGCCACATCTCAGTCCCCTGCCCAGACAGATTTTTCAGCAATCTGTTCCAGGACATGAAGCAGTGGAATGACGTTATTCATCCCGTTGTCCTGGCGACTGACAATAACGTGGCCTCACTCGAATGGCTCAACAAACGGCAGGTGTCACGAATGAGCTGCCAACTGGCTGACATCAAAGTTACACAGGGGAGTACTTCTGTCTGCCTGGATCATCAAAAAATCGTTAATGGCCTTTCTCTGTTCATACAGTCGGTCCAAATGGGGCAGGCTGGAATTCCAGGGGTGGAAACATGCATATCAGAGGTGTTGGGGGGAGGCCGTTCTGCCGCCCCAACTCGAGGAGGGTGTTCCTGGCTTTGTAGAATGGATAAAGTGCATGCACAGTTTCCTGGCCATTTTCCCAGAATGTTCTGAAGATCGGTGGAAGACTTCGGGAAACCCTTTTACAACCAGATTTGAACACGTGCGCCATGCAGGGCGCATGGACCATCCCTCCCGGTTGCAGCGCGGACACATGTTCCTCCCATTGTCCGTCACCTGGTTCCGATTTGCAGTTGGCGCGGAGAAAGCCACACATCGATTTCTTGCTGCTTTGACGCGGACCCATTTCCTCCCCTGTGTGACTTCGTTCCCCGAGGCAAGCTAGGTGTAGAACTGCGTGACACCGCTGTGCCCTACAATGTGGTATGATGGAGCAGTACTTGTGGAGGCTGAGATGGTGGTGGGGTGGAGGCGGAGGAGGCGGACGGTGGCGCAGGAGCAGCAGTGTGACAACGTGGTGGAGAAAGCGGCGTCTCCTGGCCCAGTTGTTGGTGTGGCTGGGCAGGGAGCACATTCACCCAGGGGGCCCGTAAAAGGAATGTACTGGCCCTGACCGTAGTTACAGCTCCAGACGTCCGCGCTGCCGTTGTACCTTGGGAACAAACCGATAAGCTCAAGGACTGACCCATTTTCTGTTCTACATATTTATGAAGTGCTGGGACTGCCTTTGTGGAAAAGAACTTACGGCTTGGAACTCTCCATCACGGCTCGGCACCACCCATTAGTTCTCTGAATGGTGCAGAGTCCACCATTTGGAAAGGGAGGGACTGCAGTACCAACAACTTGGACAGGAGCACGGTCAGCTGCTGCACCTTCGGATGGTTGGACGCATACTGTTGTCTCTTTACAATCGCCTCTCTGAACGACTGCTGGCGCCATGAGTAGCGAGGAGCAGGAGCATCTGGCCCGGGAGAGGATGTCAAAGAGAAACAGCTGCCTTCTGCAGAGGTGGTGGAGCCTTGACTGGCTGAAATGCATGCTTTGCCACTGGCCGCTGTTTGCTGGCGGGCAGCGCAGGATGGACCACCACATCTGAGCCACGTTTCTCCCAGGCACCGGATGGTGACGCTGCATGTGTTGACGCAGGGCGTTGTGCCAACTTTTAGCCCCCTGGCCACGCTTCACTTTCTGCCCACAGATTCTACATATACCCATAATTCGGCTCCTCCGGTGTCTTAGCAAAGAACTGCCACACCGCCGAGTAGCTGATTTTACCGCCAACGCTCGCACTGAGGGGACTACTGCCGACGCTGACTCCCTGAGCCGCTGTGCCGCTACTGTCTTGGACCTGCGAAGCGGGTTTTTCACCCCGGCCGCTTGGCTCCCGACCTCAAACCTGCTGCTACCCTGCTGACTCACGGCCACAAACCCGCTTGCTGGCTGCGCCGCTGCCTGACGCGCAAGCTGACGCCCTCTTCTCCTGACGATGATGAAGCCCTTGCTTCACCCGGCTCCCAAGTGCGGTCGGCTACATCATCATCTATTTGTGTTTCATCGTCACTACTGTCCTCATCACCGGTCTTGGTAAGCGATGCCTACCCTCACCACAAAGCTCATAACCTCCAATGGAACTCTCAAAATCTATACTTTGCCGCCTACTGCAAGAAAGCTGGGGATATTGGCCCCATTTCTTCGCTGCAAGTAGCTGCTGACTGCCTCCTAAAATTGTTCATCTCGCTATATAGTGGCGCTGGCCCAGACCACATAGTAGACCCCTGGCTGAGGGAACTGGATGGGACGAGGCGGGCTGAGGACAGGTGAGGGCCGCTAAACCCGCTCCCGGGCCATGCCAACTAAGTGTTGTGTCTGAGGTTCCCGACTCTTGGCTGGGGTTGTCAGATGTCATTGGGAGGAAGAGGATGACCTAGTCAACCAATCAAGAACCCTTTGGGGTTGTGAACAACACACGGCCGCTAGATGACAGCGGCAGTTGTGGCCTCACCGAGTGACCCCTGCTGCGACGTCCCCTTGCTGTGTGCGACCTGGGCCGTTTCAGAAATGTTTGTGCCATGCCACTCCAGTTGCAGAGCCTGCCACCTCTCTGTCTGACATACTGTTTGTTTAAAATGTACAGACACTGTTTGATGATGAAGCTATCTGTATATGATAAATATACAAACCCCGTTTTTGACTCCAAATGAACCAGTTAACCCAAATTGGGTAACCCTTGGATATAAATTGCGCTCCACAAATGGCCAGGAAAAATTTACTTGTATGTGTCGTTTACAAGCACTGTGTGTTTTACTAATGTAAAAGCACAAACAGGCTTAATTAACCTTCGCTTGTGAATTATGCTACAAGAAAAATGTATATATTTCGGTTTTTGAAAAAAGACGGTTTAATTTTTGTCGCACAGCGCAAAACAAAGCTTAAATAACACCAGGATTTTAATTGCGCCAAAGAATTGAGCCGCACAAACTAGTAGCGTGTTACAATTGCGCGTTTTAGACGCCACACAACAAGAGATACAGTTGTAATTTTTCCTTTGCTTGTGAATTAGGCTACCAAAAAAAAATATATATATTTGGCGTTTAAAAAGACGGTTTATTTTTGTAAGCACACCCCCAAAAAAACGCTTAATTAAACACAGGCTGTAAATTGCGCCAAAGAATTGAGCCGCACAAACTAGTAGCGTTGGTTACAATTGCGTGTTTTTTCTACGCCAAAACAACAAGAGATACGTTGTAATTTGCCTTTGCTTGTTGAATTAGGCTACCAAAAAAAATATATATATATTTGGCTTGAAAAAGACGGTTTATTTTGTCAGCACACCAAAAACAACGCTTAATTAAACCCGGATGTAAATTGCGGGCCCAAAAAATTGAGCCGCACAAACTAGTAGCGTGTTACAATTGCGTGTTTTCTACGCCACAAAAACAAGAGATTTCAGTTGTAATTTGCCTTTGCTTGTGATTAGGCTACCAAAAAAAATAATATATTTGGCGTTGAAAAAAGACGGTTTATTTTTGTCAGCACACCAGCAAAAACAAAAGCTTAATTAACCCTGGATGTAAATTGCGCCAAAGAATTGAGCCGCACAAACTAGTAGCGTGTTACAATTGCGTGTTTTCTACGCCACACAACAAGAGATACAGTTGTAATTTGCCTTTGCTTGTGATTAGGCTACCAAAAAAATATATATATTATTTTGGGGTTGAAAAAGACGGTTTATTTTTGTCAGCACACCAGCAAAACAACGCTTAATTACCCCTGGATGTAAATTGCGCCAAAGAATTGAGCCGCACAAACTAGTAGCGTGTTACAATTGCGTGTTTTCTACGCCACACAACAAGAGATACAGTTGTAATTTGCCTTGCTTGTGAATTAGGCTACCAAAAAAATATCTATATATTTGGCGTTGAAAAAGACGGGTTATTTTTGTCAGCACACCAGCAAAACAACGCTTAATTAACCCCTGGATGTAAATTGCGCCAAAGAATTGAGCCGCACAAACTAGTAGCGTGTTACAATTGCGTGTTTTCTACGCCCCACCACAAGAGATACAGTTGTAATTTTTCCTTTGCTTGTGAATTAGGCTACCAAAAAAAAAAATATATATTTGGCGTTGAAAAAGACGGTTTATTTTTGTCAGGCACCCCAGTAAAACAACGCTTAAATTTAACCCTGGATTTTAAATTGCGCCAAAGATTGAGCCGCACAAATAGTAGCGTGTTTCAATTGCGTGTTTTCTACGCCACACAACAAGAGATCCCGTTGTAATTTGCCTTTGCTTTTGAATTAGGCTACCAAAAAAAATATATATATTTGGCGTTGAAAAAGACGGTTTATTTTTGTCAGCACCCCAGCAAAACAACGCTTAATTAACCCCTGGATGTAAATTGCGCCAAAGAATTGAGCCGCACAAACTAGTAGCGTGTTACAATTGCGTGTTTTCTACGCCCCCACAACAAGAGTACAGTTGTAATTTGCCTTTGCTTGTGAATTGGCTACCAAAAAAAAAATATATTTGGGGTTGAAAAAAAAAAAACGGTTTATTTTTGTCGCACACCAGCAAAACAACGCTTAATTAACCCCTGGATGTAAAAAGCGCCACAGAATTCCGCCCCCCAAACTAGTAGCGTGTTACAATTTGTGTTTTCTACGCCACACAACAAGAGATACAGTTGTAATTTGCCTTTGCTTGTGAATTAGGCTACCAAAAAAAAAAATATATATATTTGGCGTTGAAAAAGACGGTTTATTTTTGTCAGCACACCAGCAAAACAACGCTTAATTAACCCCTGGATGTAAATTTACCCAAAGAATTGAGCCGCACAAACTAGTAGCGTGTTACAATTGCGTGTTTTCTACGCCACACAACAAGAGATACAGTTGTAATTTGCCTTTGCTTGTGAATTAGGCTACCAAAAAAAAAATATATATTTGGCGTTGAAAAAGACGGTTTATTTTTGTCAGCACACCAGCAAAAAAACGCTTAATTAACCCCTGGATGTAAATTGCGCCAAAGAATTGAGCCGCACAAACTAGTAGCGTGTTACAATTGCTTTTTTTCTACGCCACACAACAAGAGATACAGTTGTAATTTGCCTTTGCTTGTGAATTAGGCTACCAAAAAAAAAAATATATATTTGGCGTTGAAAAAGACGGTTTATTTTTGTCAGCACACCAGCAAAACAACGCTTAATTAACCCCTGGATGTAAATTGCGCCAAAGAATTTAGCCGCACAAACTAGTAGCGTGTTACAATTGCGTGTTTTCTACGCCACACAACAAGAGATACCGTTGTAATTTGCCTTTGCTTGTGAATTAGGCTACCAAAATTAAATATTATTTTTTGGCGTTGAAAAAGACGGTTTATTTTTGTCAGCACACCAGCAAAAACAACGCTTAATTAACCCCTGGAAGTAAATTGCGCAAAAGAATTCAGAAGACAAAAATGAAGTGGTATTTGTATTGTAAAAAAAGCTGTTTCTTTAAATGAATACAACAGGAACTGGCTTAGATCCCCCTTGGAAAATTGGGAATGTATATGCAGCTTTCAGTGGACGCACACTGGATTTAGATCCAATACCCAAAAAATCAGAAATAGAACATTCAGAGAACAGTCTCTGAGACAAGCTGGGGACACCCCCCAGAAATCGCTGTATAAAAATCAGTTCTTTAGAAAGCGCTACACCCGCAGCGCACCTTTTCCCCATAGTACAGTGAGAGGAGTGTGAGCTCCCAGCGGCGGGGCTCGGTCTTATATAGTGCGGTGACGTCACAGAATCCCGCCGGTCTCTGATTGGCTTCTCTCTGCACAATGTCATGAGGCTATGCCTTCTTCCCCCCCAGAGGCTTTGCCCATGTAGCGCCATGTGCTCGCAGCCATTTTATCAATCAAAAGCACACTTCGTTCACCGAAGTACCCCAAAGTTCGACTTCGGTCCGAACGAAGTTTTCCTGAAATTCTAAACGAATTCCACTTCGTTAGAATCAATTCGCCCATCTCTAGATGGAAGGTATAGTTAAATATCACTAAGGCATTGATGTAGTTTGGCATGCTGAAATACTTGTGGCATGGTGATAACTGTATAAGTTACACTGTATGGGCAAGTGATCAGAAACATCCTACCCTTAAAGGGGTTTTGCCACGAAGTAAAATTGACGTGGGAAGCTTGCAAATGAAATAACAAACATTTTCACCATTCATTATTATTAAAAATTCTACACCGTTTTTGATTTAGCTGCTCCTTTAGTGCTCCATTGTTTACAGCTCGTCTCCAGGGGATATGACCAGGGCTGAGAGCTCCTCAGTCCTGGTCGAACATGCCTAGACATAACTTCTCCTCCCAGGCAACTACTGAGTGTTCAAACCCCAGGTGCTGTCTGTAACAAACAGCGCCGCAGCCCATCCCCCCGGCTGCGGGCGCATCCGTTCCCCGGTCCTCTCCTCTGTACCGGGGGTGAATGGCCCCGCGGTCCGTGCGCTAGACCGTGGGCGCACTAGTCCCTCGGTGGTCAACTACTCACCCGACCTCGCTCCTGACTCCAGGCGCGCCTGTCCTGGCCGGTGCGCGAGTCTCCGTTTCCTAGGGCACACGCGCGCCGGCCTTCTCAGATTTACAGGGCCAGTGCGCCGGTAATCGGCTGTTGCCGGCCGCTGACCCTATATATTGGCTCCTCCTCCCGGGATCCCCCTGCCGGAAAATTTAGTGCCCTCGGAGCCTATTGAGAAAGCGTTTGCCTCTTCAAAGTGTTTCCTATGTACCGTACCGTTTCGCTACTGTCCTCTGACCACGAAACTCTGCCGCCTGCCCTGACCTACTGCTTGTCCCCGACTACTAGCCTGCCTTACGATTTTGTACCACGCTTACCCTTGGCTACCACAGCAAGCAAGTCCCGCCAGCGGAAGTGACCTGGTAGTTTCCCGCCGCAGCAAGTCCATCGTGCTTTGTGGCAGGCTCTGGTGAAAACCGTGTTCTACTTAGACTCCGCTCCCTGGTGTGGGCTTTCACCATTGCTTGCGGTGGCCCAGCGGATCCACTATCACTGCCGTTACAGTAAGATCCGGCCATGGATCCCGTCAAGGTGCCTCTGCCTGGCGAAGCGGACCTTGCAGCAGTTGTTGCGCAACAGTCACGTCAGATCGCGCAACAGGCACAGCAGTTGGACTAGCTAACCGTCATGTTGCAGCAACTTCTGGCGAACCAGCAGCAGCCGTCATCTCCACCCGTGGCTCCCCCACCTCCAGCTGCCCCGCCTGCGACGGTGGGTCCCAAGCTCCGGTTGCCGCTCCCGTCGAAGTTAGAAGGGGACTCCAAGCAGTGCCGAGGTTTCATCACCCAGTGCTCGATGCACATTGAATTAATGGCAGACTAGTTCCCCACAGAGCGTTCTAAGGTGGCTTTCGTGGTCAGCCTGCTTTCCGGGAAGGCCTTGGCATGGGCCACACCCATGTGGGATCGGAACGATCCAGTGACGGCGGATCTGCCATCCTTCCTCCAGGAGTTCCACGGTGTTTTCGAGGAACCTGCTCGGGCATCCTCCGCCGAAACGGCTCTTCTAACCCTGTGCCAGGGGGACTCGTCTGTGGGAGACTACGCAGTGCAGTTTCGCACATTAGCCTCAGAGTTAGCCTGGAATGAGGCCGCCTTATGTGCCACCTTCTAAAGGGGTCGCTCGAGTAGGATTAAGGATGTGCTGGCCGCGAGAGACATCCCGTCCTCCCTCAGCGAGTTAATTCAGTTGGCTACCCGCATTGACGTGCGTTTCGCTGAGAGGCAAGAGGAGGTTTGCTAAGAACGAGAGGTTGCACAGCCACGCCGGTTTCCACACCTGGCTCCAGTGTTCCAGAGGCAGCCTATGCAACCGACACCGCTCCCTATTGAGGAACCCATGCAGGTCAATCAGGCTCATCTCTCTGGCAAGAATTGGCCCGACGTCAGTTTTGGCAACCTGTGCCTGTACTGTGGCAGCCTGAGCACCCCCGAAAGGGAAATTTTCCCCAACGTCCAAAACATCCTGGAAACTCCCGCACCTAGGGTCCGTGGGAGAGGCTTCCCTAGGTGCAAATTCCTCCTCTCCACGCCTGATGTTGCCAGTACAGGTCATGACTGATGCTGGACTCCCGTTTCGGGTCTCCGCCTTTCTGGACTCTGGCTCTGCTGGGAACTTTATACAAACCCTGCTTTGTGTCGCAGTATCGCCTCCCGGTGGTCCGTTTGGAAAAGCCGCTGGTCATCTCCTCGGTCAGTGGTGAGCTTCTAAGCGACACTGTACAATTCATCACCAAGCCACTGTCTCTCCATGTGGGAGTCCTGCAAGGAGAAGATCTCTTTCTATGTGTTACCACGCTCTTCTTCAGCGGTTCTCCTCGGACTTCCGTGGCTGCGACTCCACTCTCCTACTCTAGACTGGATGTCGGGTGAAGTCACTCGCTGGGGTCCCAACTGCCTGAGCCGTTGTCTGGTGGCACCTCGCCCGGTGCTTACCTGGTCTCGCGCTGTTCCCCGCCAACCATTTCCCGGGCTACCCGCTGAGTACTAGGAGTTCGCCAATGTCTTTTCTGAGAAAGAAGCGGAGATCCTTCCTCCTCATCGACCATATGATTGCCCGATCGACCTACTGCTGGGTACCAGTCCTCCCCGGGGTAGAGTCTATCCCTTGTCCGTTCCCGAGACACAAGCTATGTCTGAATATATCCGGGAGAATCTCCAGAAGGGGTTCATACGGAAATCCTCCTCTCCCGCAGGTGCGGGAT
The DNA here is from genome assembly GCA_025379985.1 of Phyllomedusa bahiana. Lineage (NCBI taxonomy): Eukaryota > Metazoa > Chordata > Amphibia > Anura > Hylidae > Phyllomedusa > Phyllomedusa bahiana. The sequence goes on along the minus strand of JAODAL010046194.1, from coordinate 17,954 downwards.
TCTTCTTCGTGGAAAAGAAGGACGGTACCTTACGACCCTGCATAGACTATCGGGGACTTAACAAGATCACGGTGAAGAATCAGTACCCTCTACCGTTGATCCCTGAGCTCTTTGATCGCCTACGTGGTGCGAAGGTTTTCTCCAAGTTGGACTTGAGGGGGGCCTATAATCTCATCCGCATCCGTGAGGGCGATGAGTGGAAGACGGCTTTAAACACCAGGAACGGGCACTTCAAGTACTTGGTCATGCCGTTCGGCCTGTGTAACGCCCCAGCCGTCTTCCAGGAATTTGTGAACGACATCTTCAGGGATCTCCTGTATACTTGTGTCGTGGTATACATGGACGACATCTTGGTATACTCACCTGACCTGGATACTCACCGTGTTCACGTCCGCCAGGTTCTGAGGCGCCTCCTTCTATATTGTGTATGGCCCGCACCCCCGCCCACCTCTCCCACTAGCTTCTCAGTCCAAAGTCCCTGCAGCGGATACGTTGGTCCGTGACATGAAGGCTATTTGGGCCCTGTCCCGCCAGTCATTTCTCCGTGCTTCGGGACGCATGAAAGCTCAGGCGGATAAGAGAAGGAGCCTCCCCCCCCCCCCACATTTTTTTCTCCAGCCGATAAAGTATGGTTATCAGCCAAATATATCAGGCTTAAAATCCCAAGTTATAAATTGGGTCCCCGCTACGTGGGGCCATTCGAGGTGCTTAGACGTATAAACCCGGTGGCCTACAATCTCTGGCTCCCGCCTTCCATGCGCATCCCGAACTCCTTTCACGTGTCCTTGTCAAACCCCTGGCCCTCAACCGTTTTTCTCGTAGGGCAGCCACTCCATCTCCGGTGGCGGATGCTACTATTGTTTTCCGGGTAAAGGAGATCCTGGATATGAAGGTGTCCAAGGGGAAACGGTATTTTATCATCGATTGGAGGGGGTTCGGGCCCAAGGAAAGGTCATGGGAGCCGGAGGACAACATTCTGGACCGGGAACTTGTACAAAGGTTCCTCCGGGCTGGAAAGAGGGGGAGGCCAAAGGGGGGATACTGTAACGAACAGCGCCGCAGCCCATCCCCCGGGCTGCGGGCGCGTCTGTTCCCCGGTCCTCTCCTCTGTACCGGGGGTGAGTGGCCCCGCGGTCCGTGCGCCGGACCGTGGGCGCACTCGTCCCTCGGTGGTCAACTACTCACCCGACCTCGCTCCTGACTCCAGGCACGCCTGTCCCGGCCGGCGCGCGCGTCCCCACTCCCTAGGGCGCGCGCCCGCCGGCCTTCTCGGGTTTAAAGGGCCAGTGCGCCGGTAGTTGGCTGTTGCCGGCCGCTGACCCTATATATTAGCTCCTCCTCCGGCAGTCCTCTGCCGGATCTTTAGTGCCCTCGGAGCCTATTGAGAAAGCATTTGCCTCTTCTAAGTGTTTCCTGTGTACCGTACCGTTTCGCTACCGTCCTCTGACCACGAACCTCTGCCGCCTGCCCTGACCTACTGCCTGTCCCCGACTATGAACCTGCCTTACGATTTTGTACCATGCTTACCCTTGGCTACCACCGCAAGCAAGTCCCGCCAGTGGGAGCGACCTGGTAGTTTCCCGCCACAGCAAGTCCATCCCGCTTTACGGCGGGCTCTGGTGAAAACCGGGTTCTACTTAGACTCCACTCCCTGGTGTGGGCTTAACTCCCATCCTCTGTACTCCTTACTAATTAGTCAAACAGTGCAAATAAATAAAAAAGAAACCTCAATGAGATTTGTGCATTGATAAAGAGAAAAAAACAACACAGATTTGGTTCCTGCAGGGATTTGAACCTAGGACCCTTGTGCCTGGAGGCAAAAGCATTGCCTCTCAGCTACTCACAATGTTTTACATAAACAGACCTTTCTTTGACTAGAGACAAGAAAGGTATGGGGATGTCATCCTGCTGGGTCACATAATATGTATTTCAAGCAAATCACACACGCCCCCTTCTGAGCACATAGAGCTGAAGAGCTGGATGCAGGAGGTATGAAATAAGATTGTCGCAAAACCGCTTTAATGACTGAAGATTCCCTGTGTAGAAATAAATCATGTGGCTCCAGTTTGTAGCATAATATTAAATATGCATATCAAAGAACAGTATCAATTTGGATCCACACTAGATTTTAAAGCTCTGAGCAAATTTGAACAAGGCATAATAATCAGTGCTAGACTACCAAGGTCCATCATTGCAAAAACAATGGCAAGCTTGTAGAGTTTTCTCATGCAACATGTTGCAGAATGTTGAGAGGATATGCAGAAAGATCAAGAAAAAAAATCCAATGAGAAAGGGATCTTGTCAGATAGCTGTACAGGTAAAGAGCAGTACATTACATGTAGTAAAAGTAGAGAGCAGTACATTTCAGGTAGTACAGGTAGATGGCAGTGCAGTACATGTAACACAGGCAAAGAGCAGTATAGTACATACAGCAGTGGTAGAGAGCAGTACAGTTCAGGTAGTAAAGGTAGACAGCAGTCAAGTACATATAGTATAGGCAGACTTTAGTTTAGTACATGTACTACAGGTATAGAGCAGTACAGTTCAGGTAGTAAAGGTAGAGAGCAGAACAATAAACACAAAAGAGGAAAAGAGCAGTACATTACATGATATTCAGAGCAGTACAGTACATTTAAAGAGAACCTGTCACATAGATTATGCCCCCTTGCTGAGGGCAGAACAAGCTAGTGTCAAATCTGCTGTTTCCAGCACTGTGTCCCTTATTCTGTAAGATGCTGTAGTTTTTGTGTATTTAATGCTCAAATCTGCAGTTTTCAGCCAGAAGAGTCATTCGAAGAGTCATTCGAAGAGTCAGTTTTTTTCAAACCCTGAGGCTAGCCCCGCCCACCTCAACTGACAAACCGATTACTTTGAATAGGTAGAAACATGTGAATAGCTGCAGTGGGCGTGGCTAGCCTTTGGTGGGTGGGGCTACCACCTGCTCATGAATAAGATTTGAGGGGTAAATGCTCTATAACTGCTGCATCTTACAGAATAAGGGGCACAACGCTGGAAACAGCAGGTCTGTCACTAGCTTGTGCTGCCCTCAGCAAGGGGGGCATAACCTATGTGACAGGTTCCCTTTAATGCAAGTAGAGAGCAGTACAGTACATGCAGGACAGGTAGAGAGCAGAACAATACATGAACACTACTGTAAACATAAAACTGGTGTACATGTCTTGTACCACATTTATTATGTGCTTTAGAAATTTTGTGAGTCACTAATGACAAGAGAATGCGGTTTAACGACAAGATGGTGTGGATTTGTTAAAGAGCTGTGACTAGAAATGCAACACTGTGTGGCAAGAGTGCACCAATAGGTGGCATGAAACTAGACAACAGTGTCTAAAGATCACCATAAGTCACTAAGACTCATTTGGTGCATCTCTAGGGGGATGGGACCACATTGTTGTATACATATGTATAGGGGATAGAAAGGGTTAAGATGAGTAAGCACTTATTAATGGGAGGGATGCTTTAAGCACTACAAAATGGGGAAGACCTGCAGCCAATCAGTGTGGAGGAGAAAGAAAGGATTGCAGGTCATCATAAGAGGGAGTCTGCCATGTGCTTATAGTTCAGTCCAGTGTGTGCAGTTGTTAGTAAGTTCAGAGTTAAATTTTCTGTTCCAGCAGCTCGGATCATTCCTCCACTAGACTACAGTGAAGAGAACAGGCTAAAGGCACAGAATCAGTCTGGTAGCTCACAGGAGAAGGAGAGAAAAAGAGAAATAAAGCAGGGACAGGTAGACAGGGATTAGTGAGGAGTGGAAGAATTAAATGACAGATTTGGGAACTATCCTGGCAGAGAAAAAGAGAGTACCAGAGAACAGCTAGATTTGAGTAGAAAGAGTATTAAGTGACAACACCAGTCCTAAGGCAGAATTGCTACACTGCTGGCAAATAGACAATTTCAGTAAAAGAGAAGTGTGGGAAGCCAACTGAGATATTGTCTACTTATGTAGTAACGACCTGAGAGCATCTCTGAGTAAATGAGATCAGATCCCAAAGCTGTCTGTGTGGTTCTTCTTGCACCAATGCAATACATCTCCCAGCAATCACACACTGGTAAGCCTGGCATCAACTCACACCCACTACCCAGGTGTATATATCCTTCTGGCATTTGGGACCAGCACCATAATCTTTAACCACCTCCAGCAGACCTCAGGCTGTAGGCTGTATGAGTGCTGCCGGGGGAGCAATAGTTCAACCTTGAATGCCAACATGTACTGTAAATAGAAATAGAGCATTATACCCTTCCTTCTGGGCTGCAGGGCAGGATTCCAACATGATAACAACCCCAAACACACCTCCAAGATGACCACTGCCTTGCTAAAGAATATGAAGGTAGAAGGTGCTGGATCGGCCAGATCTCAATCCTATTGAGCACTTGTGGGGCATCCTCAAATGGAAGATGGAGAAGTACAAGGTCTCTAACATCGACCATCTACCTTATGTTATTTGTCCATTTTCCCTCACTTTGTTGCCAGCGGTGTAGACATTGATCGCTTTGTGTTGAGTTATTTTGAGTGCACACCAAATTTACAGTGTTATACAAACTATACACTGACTACTTTACATTGTATCAAAGTGTCATATCTTCAGTGTTGTCCTATGACATTTACAAAAATGTGAGAGGTGTACTCAGTTTTGTGAAAACCAGTAAAATCCTTGAGCTGGTTGACTGGATGTTCCGACTAGTCTCACACAACACAGTTTAGCATTGTCAGGGGCAATGTAAGTAAAATGTAATTTACCTTTGCAATTGCCTGTAAAAGACCATAGTAGCCTGAAGATAATTTAACTTGCGGGACCACCCTTGTTGCGCATAGCTTGTTCCTGAACATGATATATAATATGATATATAAAATCATATCCATGGATAGAAATCCTGATTCATGTATCCATAATGGAAAGCACAGTTTCTAAACTGAGAACTTGTCTATGCTATTCTACAACCTTATGTGAAGCAGAATAATCAATAAATTTCACTTAGATAAACCAATACCTAGAATGTCGGCAGTTACCTTCCCTTGGAAAAAGGCATTTAAGTATGGATAATTACAGTATTTTCTGCAATCATTTGTAAGTATAAATTTCAGGATGTCGGCAAGGGCAATATTTCCACCTGTTAAGTGTTTTGATCATTCTGGTTTTAGAGTCTCTCTTACAAAAGAAGCAGGGACATTTTGGCCATTTAAAAAGATGAAGCTTCAAGGTTACATGAAAAAGTTGTTACTTTATTTGTAGCATTCTACTATAAAACACTGACTGTGTGCAGTGGAAACACGTTTCATCTAAGAGTCACTGCTCCATCCAGACACTTGCCTACTCCTATCCTAGTCCTATCACAGATCACCCAATGAAATGCCAGTGAGTTTGGTTGAATGATAAGCTTAGCTCTGATACATGCAGTCCTTTAGTTATGAACAAGATAGGTATTTAACTCCAAACATTTTTTTTAATATTAGATAGTATAGAGAAGGGTTAACACCCCTGTAATGTATATTTTGCTGACTGTGCCCTTTTTCTGAAGAGTTCAACTCACTTTATGTCTCTCAAGGAAATACTATTGGTACTGTGCACCTTGTTTATACGAGTCAGTGGGGCAATCAGTAGGAGGATTTTCTTTACTGTATAAGCCTTTGGTAAATCCATGGCACACCTTGGGTGACATGTAAGAACAGGGCTGTGCCAATTATCTGGCATCTAAAAGCTTCAGTAGCCCTGTTCTATAGATGTATGAACACTCGGACTGCACACTTTCCCGCGATAAGTGCCGGCACAACACTTTTTAACCCCTTAAGGACCCGGCGTTTTTTTTGGGTGACACGTTCGTTTTTCCCTCCTTGCCTTCTGAAAGCCATAACTTCTTTATTTTTCCACCTATATAGACACATGAAGGCTTTTATTTTGCGGGACAAGATGTACTTTCTAATGGTGTTATTCACTATACTATAGAATATACTGGGAAACCGCAAAAAAAATTCCAAGTGGGACAAATTGTGAAAAAAAATGTATTTTCGCCATGTTTGTGGGGGTTTGCTTTTACGGCGTTCAATCTTCGGTAAATATAATGTATTATCTGTATTCTTCAGGTTGTTACGCATCCGGCAATACTAAACATGTAGGGTTTCCGTTATGTTTTGGTACCGTAAAAAAAATCCAAACATTTTCTATTTTTGAAATTTGCGCCACGGCGCCATTTTGTGCGACCAATAACTTTTTTGTACTAACACCTACGGATGTCAGTGAGGGGCATTTTTTGCGGGCTGAAGTGCTCTTTTTATCGCTAGCAGTTTGGAATGCATGCGACTTTTTGATAATTTTTATTCCCTTTTTGAGTGACGTAAAATGACCAAAAAACGCAATTTTGGCGTTTGGAATTTTTTTCTTCTACGGTGTTCAGCGTACGGGATAAATTATGTTATATATTTTTATAGATCGGACTTTTTCGGACGCGGCGATACTAAATATGTGTAACTTTTTTATTATTTTAATGATTTTATTTGTAAAATGGGGAAAGGGGGGTGATTTGAACTTTTAATACTTTTTTTTTTGTACTTTAAAACTTATTATGTTTTTTTTTTACTGTAACATTGAGGCCACCTGTAGTACTTGACCACTAGGTGGCGCGATTGTTAATACAACCTAATGCATTGCATAGGCAATGCATTAGGGTGTACAAAGATGGCGGTTTCCCCACTTCCTGTCTGCGGACGGAAGTGGGGGCAAACCGGCCAGGGTAAGTGACGGGAGCCTTCCCAAGGCTCCCCACCACAAAGCCCGGTGATCGGATCGGTGCAGCATAGCTCCGCTTATGCCGATCGCAGCACCGATCGGCGTTAATTCAGACGCCGTGGCCATCTTTGCCGCGGCGCCTGATGGGTAAAACAGCGCCAGCGGGCGGAGCCACCCGCCGGCGCTGTTACTGCCGGGTGTTAGCGGCGGTTTGCCGCTAACACCCGGCGGCTGTGCTGGGGGGTCGCGGCGCGATCCCCCTGCAAAGCCCCTTAGCGGCCCTGGGACGTACTCATATGCCCAAGGTCGTTAAGGGGTTAATGTCCCAAAGATTTGGGCTGTTCTGGGGGCGTCGCAGCACATTCATAGAAGTAGACACATTAATGAATCTTTGACGCCAAATCTAGGCACAGAACAGTTAGAACAGCCAGACCAAGTCAAAGATGGTCTGCCTGAGTCAGACGTGTCGTATTGGCACTAGACTGCGCCTGTATGTATGAAATGCAGAAGAACGGGTTCATACATGCTGGCACATTCTACACTACCTTAAAGGGAACCTGTCACATAGATTACGCCCCCCTTGCTGAGGACAGCACAAGTTAGTGACAGACATGCTGTTTCCAGCGCTGTGTCCCTTATTCTGTAAAATGCTGTAGCTACAGAGTATTTAGTGCTCAAATCTGCAGTTTTCAGCCAGAAAAGAGTCATGAAAAGAGTCTGTTTTTTTCATGACCCGCCCATCTGAGGCTAGCCTTTGGTGGGCGGGGTTAACACCTGCTCATCAATAAAATTTGAGCACTAAATACTCTGTAACTACAGCATTTTACAGAATAAGGGACACAGCAATGGAAACAGCATGTCTGTCACTAACTTGTGCTGTTCTCAGCAAGGGGGGCATAATCTATGTGTCAGGTACTCTTTAAAGCTATTTAGAACTGGCTTATCAGTGCCAACATTCATATATGTCGCCTTTTGCCTCGAATTCATGAAGTGTATAACGTTTATTTATAGCAAACTTATAGTTTAACAGGTATACTAACTCTCAATGGTGCAACAATCAAGTGAGATGCTGCAAATGTCAATGCTATTAGTCCAGATTAAAGATGAGTGAACCCTAAAAAGTTCAAGTTCGAGTACAACCTCGAATTTTGAGACGTTTGGCTCGAAGTTCGAGTCGAACTGGAACTGAACTTTGAATCCCATTAAAGTCAATGGGGGAAGATGTTATGGTTAATTTTTATACCCATACAGGTGACGAGAAGCTGCAATTAGTATCCATAACAGTAAAATGGATACGTGGAACAACTTAGTGAAGAAAGCTTGGCTCTAAGAGTCACAGAAAAAAGATGAGAGGCTAAAATACTTAATTCCTTTCAATGGCTAACTGAAAAGATGAGTACAGCGTAGCTAAAGGAGGTGCAGTGCTAGCAGCTGCTACGGGGCCCCTTTGACACATAAGAAGACACCAGTATTGGAAATGGCATATGGTAATTGGCAGGAGCCCCCTATCACTTTTTGCACCAGGGCCCAAGAACATGTCATATATGTGGTGGCAGCAAGAACATCCCAACGGGGAATATAGAGGTTCAGCTGGCAGAGTCGTAGTTATAGGAGGTGCCAGGGCTGGCATCAGTCATGTATTAACTATTTCAGGGCCCCATGCAGCTAAATGAAATGGGGCCTCCACCCATTACTAGTTTCTATTTTTTAACACGCCCCTTATTGATTAGGGTCCCTGACAGGAATACTGCCCTATTGGCAGTTATCATGTGCCATTTCCAATACCGGTGTCTTTTTATAATAATAATAATAATAATCTTTATTTATATAGCGCCAACATATTCCGCAGCACTTTACAATATAGAGGAATAAGCACAGACAAACCAGACATTACATTATAAAAAAAGCTACGTACAAATCAGACACGCGGTGTGAGGGCCCTTCTCGCAAGCGCTTACAATCTATTAGGGTGTATGGGTGAAACAAAGGGTGACAAGTGCTTGGTTTACAATGGTCCAGACATGTTACATAAATATGGGTTATATACAAAGAGTGGATGAACCTGCCATCCCAACCATACATCTATATACAGATAATTGCCTGTGGGTGCCAAAGTTTAGGAAGTGATGAATGTGTGACAGAATTTGGGGGGTTAACAATTAGGGATCTTGATAGGCTTGTCTAAGAAGATGGGTTTTCAGAGCACCCTTAAAACTGCGAGGGTTGTGAGTGTGCCTGATCACATGGGGTAACATGTTCCAGAGAACTGGTGCAATACGTGCGAAATCTTGTAGACGGGCATGGGAGGTTCGGATGAGTGAGGTGTGTAATCTTAGATCAGTAGCAGAGCGGAGAGCCCGGGTAGGGTGGTAGACAGAGATGAGGGAGGAGATGTAGGGGGGTGCACCACTGTGGAGAGCTTTATAGGTGAGAGTGGTTAGTTTATGTGTCAAAGGGGCTTTTCGAACACCTCAGGATGCAGGGCCCCATAGCGTCTGCTACCGCCAGTGGTGCCAATAGGGCAGTACGGGCAGTACTCCTGTCACGGGCCATAATTGAAAAGGGGCCCACAAATCTGTAAAAAAAAATAGGAAGTAGTAATGGGTGGGGGCCCAATTTGATTCGGCAGTATGGGGCCTGAAATGGTTAATAGATGACTGACGGCAGACTGACTGATGACTGATGTTATGTGTATTTCACATTGTCAAGAAGATATGCTATAGTTTACTATTCAGTTACATCGGCAACCGAGGTAACAAAATTGTCAGAGATCCACACTTGATTCATTTTGATAAATGTCAAACAACCCACATTCTCAGGGGAAAGACAGGTATGTTTGTCAGTTATCACCCCGCCAGCTGTGCTGAAGGTGCGTTCTGAGATAACGCTGGCTGCCGGGCAAGCTAAAATTTGTATGGCATGTCGAGCAAGCTCAGGCTATTCATCCATTTTGGTCACCCAGAAATTGAATGGGTCCAGATAAAGTCCAAAAACATTGGTGTTGAGATACAGGTAGTCATGGACTATGCTCTAAAGGCGGTCTCGGTGTGTCCGAATGCTAAAGTAAATGTGGCTTGACTCATGCTCTTATGTCGAACCCTGAGTCTTGCCCAACAATAGCCTCTGTTCTTAAGTACAAGTCATATGTGAGATGGATTCTTGTAACTAGGGGACTGCCTGTATATGTAGTTGTCCATTTTTATGTCAGTAAATTTCAAATTTTTTATCACTCATACACTCTTGCCAAGCTCTGTTCACACCTTAGCTACGGTCAGTAGTATGCAGGAATAGGTCTAAAAAGTAAAAAATGTTAGTACAAAAATACAGCCATCAAGATCCATTCTACAAAAGAACTATAGCTTGGTTATTATTCTGCTCCATAGGAAGGATAGAAAGAGATCTATATTGCTACAGTTCTAAAGTTAAAAGTGTATGATTTTACATGCTGTACTCTGCAGTCATTTCAACATGTGCCAAAAGACTCTTTCTCCAGATGTGACTAGAAGAAGGCCAATGTGGGCCAAAACGTTACACATACAGTATATCTGGAGTTATAACATTGCCATTTGCAAAATCTTATTGATTGTTGCATGATGTAGAGTTACTAGACCTGTTAATATGTATGTTTGCTGTAAATAAATTATATATATTTCATAAATTGAAGATGTGGTGTGCTGTGGATTTACCGAAGCCTTAAATGGGAAAAAATTTTTCATGACCCGCCCATCTGAGGCTAGCCTTTGGTGGGCGGGGTTAACACCTGCTCATCAATAAAATTTTGGCATTAAATGCTCTAAAACTACAACATCTTACAGAATAAGGGACACAGCAATGGAAACAGCATGTCTGTCACTAGCTTGTGCTGTTCTCAGCAAGGGGGGCATAATCTATGTGTCAGGTACTCTTTAAAGCTATTTAGAACTGGCTTATCAGTGCCAACATTCATATATGTCGCCTTTTGCCTCGAATTCATGAAGTGTATAGCGTTTATTTATAGCAAACTTATAGTTTAACAGGTATACTAACTCTCAATGGTGCAACAATCAAGTGAGATGCTGCAAATGTCAATGCTATTAGTCCAGATTAAAGATGAGTGAACCCTAAAAAGTTCAAGTTCGAGTACAACCTCGAATTTTGAGACGTTCGGCTCGAAGTTCGAGTCGAACTGGAACTGAACTTTGAATCCCATTAAAGTCAATGGGGGAAGATGTTATGGTTAATTTTATACCCATACAGGTGACGGAAGCTGCAATTAGTATCCATAACAGTAAAATGGATACGTGGAACAACTTAGTGAAGAAAGCTTGGCTCTAAGAGTCACAGAAAAAAGATGAGAGACTAAAATACTTCATTCTTTTCAATGGCTAACTGAAAAGATGAGGACAGTGTAGCTAAAGGAGGTGCAGTGCTAGCAGCTGTTATGCGGCCCCTTTGACACATAAGAAGACACCAGTATTGGAAATGGCACATGGTAACTGGCAGGAGCCTCCTATCACTTTTTACACCAGGGCCCAAGAACATGTCATATATGTGGTGGCAGCAAGAACATCCCAACGCGGAACATAGAGGTTCAGCTGGCAGGGCCGTAGTTATAGGAGGTGCCAGGGCTGGCATCAGTCATGTATTAACTATTTCAGGGCCCCATGCAGCTAAATGAAATGGGGCCTCCACCCATTACTAGTTGCTATTTTTTAACACGCCCCTTATTGATTTAGGGTCCCTGACAGGAATACTGCCCTATTGGCAGTTATCATGTGCCATTTCCAATACCGGTGTCTTTTTATAATAATAATAATAATAATCTTTATTTATATAGCGCCAACATATTCCGCAGCACTTTACAATATAGAGGGAATAAGCACAGACAAACCAGACATTACATTATAAAAAAGCTACGTACAAATCAGACACGCGGTGTGAGGGCCCTGCTCGCAAGCGCTTACAATCTATTAGGGTGTATGGGTGAAACAAAGGGTGACAAGTGCTTGGTTTACAATGGTCCAGACATGTTACATAAATATGGGTTATATACAAAGAGTGGATGAACCTGCCATCCCAACCATACATCTATATACAGATAAGTGCCTGTGGGTGCCAAAGTTTAGGAAGTGATGAATGTGTGACAGAATTTGGGGGGCTAACAATTAGGGGTCTTGATAGGCTTGTCTAAGAAGATGGGGGGTCAGAGCCCCCTTAAAACTGCTAGGGTTGTGAGTGTGCCTGTTCACATGGGGTGACATGGCCAGAGAGCTGGTGCATGAGGGGGGAAATCTTGTAGACGGCATGGAGGTTCGGATGAGTGAGTGTGTAATCTTAGATCAGTAGCAGAGCGGAGAGCCGGGTAGGGTGGTAGATAGAGATGAGGGAGGAGATGTAGGGGGTGCACCACTGTGGAGAGCTTTATAGGTGAGAGTGGTTAGTTTATGTGTCAAAGGGGGCTTTTGGAACACCTCACGATGCAGGGCCCCAAATCGGCTGCTACCGCCAGTGGTGCCAATAGGGCAGTACGGGCAGTACTCCTGTCATGGGCCATAATCGAAACGGGCCCACAAATCTGATAAGAAAAATTGGAAGTGGTAATGGGTGGGGGCCCAATTTGATTCGGCAGTATGGGGCCTGAAATGGTTAATAGATGACTGACGGCAGACTGACTGATGACTGATGTTATGTGTATTTCACATTGTCAAGAAGATATGCTATAGTTTACTATTCAGTTACATCGGCAACCGAGGTAACAAAATCGTCAGAGATCCACGCTTGATTAATTTTGATAAATGTCAAACAATCCACATTCTAAGGGGAAAGACGGATACGTTTGTCAGTTATCACCCCGCCAGCTGTGCTGAAGGTGCGTTCTGAGATAACACTGATTGCCCGGCAAGTTAAAATTTGTATGGCATGTCGAGCAAGCTCAGGCCATTCATCCATGTTGGTCACCCAGAATTTGAATGGGTCCAGATAAAGTCCAAAAACATTGGTGTTGAGCTACAGGTAGTCATGGACTATGCTCTAAAGGCGGTCTCGGTGTGTCCGAATGCTAAAGTAAATGTGCTTGACTCATGCTCTTATGTCGAACCCTGAGTCTTGCCCAACAATAGCCTCTGTTTCTTAAGTACAAGTCATATGTGAGATGGATTCTTGTAACTAGGGGACTGCCTGTATATGTAGTTGTCCATTTTTATGTCAGTAAATTTCAAATTTTTTATCACTCATACACTCTTGCCAAGCTCTGTTCACACCTTAGCTACTGTCAGTAGTATGCAGGAATAGGTCTAAAAAGTAAAAAATGTTAGTACAAAAATACAGCCATCAAGATCCATTCTACAAAAGAACTATAGCTTGGTTATTATTCTGCTCCATAGGAAGGATAGAAAGAGATCTATAGTGCTACAGTTCTAAAGTTAAAAGTGTATGATTTTACATGCTGTACTCTGCAGTCATTTCAACATGTGCCAAAAGACTCTTTCTCCAGATGTGACTAGAAGAAGGCCAATGTGGGCCAAAACGTTACACATACAGTATATCTGGAGTTATAACATTGCCATTTGCAATATCTCATTGATTGTTGCATGATGTAGAGTTACTAGACCTGTTAATATGTATGTTTGCTGTAAATAAATTATATATATTTCATAAATTGAAGATGTGGTGTGCTGTGGATTTACCGAAACCTTAAATGGGAAAAAAAGAAGTCCTCCCACTGAGCCCTACAAAATCAAATAACCATGGTGTGGTGTACCAATATAATTTCCTTGAGGGACAGAAAATGAGGTGAACAAGGGCACAGGCAGCAAAACAAACATTACAGGAGTTTTAACCCTTTCCTGTACTATCCAAAACAATTCAAAAAAATTACCTATTTCAACTTGCATACAAATTCAACTTAAGAACAAACCTATAGAATGTTGTTCATAACCTGATGAATGCCTGTATATACATAACAAATAAAGACATTATAAAGAGTGCAACCTTTCTAAGTTAGAGTACACTTCCATGGCATATCCACCTCACATATTCTGTGCAGTGAAACTGAATGTGTAGATGCATGGTACCTCTGTTGGTATGGCTTCATGTGATGGAGCATACAGATATAGAGCATGTCCCCACGGCAAATGTTTTCAGACGGATTTACAAATGGTTTTTCGGTTTTGAAAGCCGCCTGTAAACCGGCTGCTAACCTTTTACATGGATCTTAATGGAACAACCATGCAGCAGTCCCCACTACACGGATTTTCCACTGGATGGTTTTTTAGACCGTCCAAAGAGAAACTATTTTTTGATCCAGCACGCCCAAGGGTATGAAATTTTTTATATATATATATAAAAATTACAGTTTTTAATTCATATTTGTTAAAAAAAGAACATGTGGGGTATACATGCCCCTTGCATCAGGCTAAAAAAAAAAAACTACGCATTTCAGACAGAAAACGTCCTTAGTCTTGCCAGAGGTCTGAAAAACATAGAGCATGTTCATTCTTCTGCTCGGTTTTAGGGCAGAACATGAACATGTTGGTGCCAAAAACAGACCAAATACCGGTCAGCATTTCCCGACCGGTGTTTAATCTGTGCCGTGTAAATGGCCCCTTAAAGTGTGGGCCCAGAGCTGCCTAATGGTGCTTCCATATTGAGGCTTTACTCGCAAAGTTTGTAATGGGATCTGAATGATGTAAGAACTGAGGATCTGAACGATATAAGTACTGAGGTTCTCAACAACATAGACGCTGTCCACTTTGCAGGTGCTGAACTGCAACCAGACAGACTGGAGCTTTAGCATAGTACTGTGTAGTTATAGCAGGCAATGCACATACATGAACTCCAGATTTTACTAGATATTGCACACAGATGTGCAATATGCATGTAAACAATTCTATATATACATTGTATATAGATCTGTTCCAAATGCATGCAAAATACACAGAATAGACATTTAAGTAGCTGAAGATTTCCTTTGTTTAAAGAGATAGCTATTATGATGTTAGTTATCTCAATTGCTAGGATACTAGTGATTTCTGGAGAAAGGGAAATTTTCTCCTAAGAAGCAGTATTTTCGCTAAAAATATGACATAATTTTAGGATATGCCTTAACATACTAGTGGAGGGGTCTAGTATTGCCTTCAGATTTCTCCATGTAAAGTGGATGGCCAGGAGTGCCTCACATAGCCTAAAACATTGTTGCCGTGAGCTGCCGTGCTAAACTAGTGCTGCCTTCCCTTCATTCTGAGGATTACTGGGAGTCCCGAAGTCGAATCAACAAATATTAAGAGGTAATGCCATCACTTGTAGTTTAGAAACCCTCTAAGGTTTTTTTTTATTATTATTATTTGTTCCTTAATATTAAGAACATTTTAATATATTAAGCATGGCATTGGCAGAAAATGTTGACATAAATTCTATGGAAATCACAGAGATATCTGCAAATAATTTTTTAAGGAATAGATTTTTCAGATTTTTATGGCTATTACAATAAAAAAAAAAAAAAATAGGTGAAGCACACCCTCTACTTACCAACTGCTTTGAGAGAGGCATATTTGTTAAGCTCCTTTCCAGGAGGCTGCTGCTCATATGGATTTGAAATCTGTCCCATGGTTGGAAAGGAGTGTGGATGTGCCATCTGTGGAAGGTGTGGCGATGTTGGAACAACATTATTCATTTTTGAAGTATCTGTTGAAAAAAGAAAATGGTATGAGTTAGACATTTTACATCCTGTTGCTGCCAAAAATATAATCTAAAGTGTTGCAACTCTAAATACCTGTATTATATCACTATGCCCATTTAAAATATAAAGTAGTTTTGATAAAAACATTAAAAAAGTTCTCAATTTAAGGGGAAAATTTTTTTTTTTTTTAAAAAAAAAAGGGCCAAATGAGTTTTCATCCATCTTCCAGTACGGGTTTTCCCTCTACAAATTTTTGCTTTTTCCTGTGCCTCCCCCCCTTTCCCCCTTCACATGTTAAAAACAAAGGCAGGACCTTATGGGTGTGGCCTCAAACTCTCTTGGTCACCTTATCTCCTGGGTTCCAAACAAAGCTGTTTCCTGTGTGTGGAGACACAGGACTTCTGAGCTTCCTGTCAACAAACAACTGATTAAAAAAAGAAAAAAAACCCCCTTTAAAAAATTTAATTTAAAAGCACATTACAAAAGTGTTAAATTTTGAGATAGATACTATTTAGTAAATATTTTTTTCCACTAGAAAACCCCTTTAAACTGAAAACAATGTACCAGCAATAACATTTTTGTAATATAACACAGGGAGGTTAAGAATGTTAGATTTAAGCATAGTCTTTTTATCAATAAATCTGGCCATGGGCATAACATAATCACTGACAATTATTTTATTATTTTCTTTTCTATGGGATTTATACAAAGAAGTAGGGATTGTTCCAAAATTTGTGGGGCCAAAGGGCCCAGGAAAAAAACATAAATATAAAAAAAAGGTATAATAGTTAAAAAATTTTCATTTTTGAAAAACCTTTTATATTTTTTCATACACATGATGAGTAGTTTGGGGGCGATTGCGTTGGCCATCACATCGGCCCCGATGGTCGATAGTCAAACCATCATCGACAAGATATTTCGATGGAGCTTCGATTATAGCATGACCATTAAAGAAAAAGGGAGAGCAACAACCCCTTTCCCATTTTTTTAAAACCCAAACGGGGCTGGAAAAGGGGGCGGGAAATTTAAAAACCACAACAGTCAAATGGATACTTTGTTTACATCTTGGCAACACACTTAGGTTATAAAAGCCACAAAAAAAAAAACACACAACATTCCCCATCCCTGTCTTGAAACCACACAGACCCTTAAACTTGCATCACCCCAAATTAAAAAGTGCCAGAAGGAAAGTATGATTTGAACCTCATCTTACTTGAACTGGGCACTGAATAAACCCCGTCCTGGAACCAGCATGAGCCCCAAACCTGCATGACCCCCCGATTAAAAAGTGCCGAAAAAGGATTTTTTTCCCAACCACCATTTTTTTTTTCACTGGGCATTGACAATATCTGTCCTGGGCCACACATGAGCCCCAAACCCCGGGATGACCCCCCATTTTTAAAAAATGGGGGGAAAAAGGAGTCCATTTTAACCCCCATTTTACTTTCACTGGACAAAATACTGTCCCTGTCCTGGTACGCTTGGGCCCCCCCGTATGAGTGGGGGGACCAATTGACTTCACCCTTTGGGAAAAACTGGTGGTTTTTCGCTCCTGTTCCACCGGGGGGGGGGGGGGGGGGGGGGGGGGGGGGTCCTTTTTCTTGGCATTCTTTTTCTTATTTTAAATCAACGTGCTGGAGGAAAATTTTCTCTGTACTTTTTTCTCTGTCCGTGGGGTCCATAAATCCATGTTTCCCCTGCATAACGAAAAACAAAACTGGGGTCAAGGGGGTTTGGGGCGCTTTTAGGCCCCCCTTGGGGGGCAAATTTAGGGGGGGGAATTTTTGGGGGGGGCCCGCTATTTTGTTAAAATGGCAAGGGGGTTTTTTAGGGATTTTAAAATTCTAGGGGGGAAAACAATTTTTTAAAAAAGGGTGGAATCCCCACCATTCTTTGTTTTTTTTTTTTTTTTAAAATTTTATTAAAAGGGTTGTCTTTAATACAGGGATTGATCGCTATGTTAAAATTTTTTGCAAAAAAAAGTCATTTTCAAAATGTGGCCATTTTAAAAGGGTCCTACCTAATTTCCCGTTTCTACAGGGGACCATCACCCTTTAGCCTCTCTTGAAAAATTGTGAAGAACAAAATTTTTGTTAGAAACAACATTTTTTTTTATAATAGGACCCCGTATATTGCTTGGGATTTTAAAACAAAATGGGCCCCCCAAAAAGCCAAAACATGACCCTTGAGCCCCCTTTTTACAATTGTGAAAAACAAATGTCCCGTTTGAAACAACATTTTTTAAAAAATTTAAGGGCCTTAGTATAGGGTGGCTTTCAAAGCAAAATGCCCCCAAAAATTCAAAGCATGGTCCCCTTTAGCCACTTTGGGGCAATTGTGAAAACAAAATCTTTAGAAACAACATTTTTTTTTAAAATTACCTGTAATATAGGGTGGGGGATTTTTAAAGGGGAAAATGCCCCCAAAAATTCAAGCATGACCCTTTTTTCCACTTTTGGGCAATTGTGAAAACAAATATCTGTTTTTAAAAAACAATTTTTTTTTTTAATAGGGGCCTGTATTTTTTGCTGCAAATTTTAAAACAGGGATGACCCAAA